>UCQR01018973.1:11454-24922 GCA_900474235.1 Cecidostiba semifascia | reverse complement strand
AGCCAAAACAACGATATCAATTCGATGGATTGCTATTGAGAATCGAATTTCGCTTTACTAAAATAGGTTTTTTTTGTTTTTTTAAGAATTTTGCCGAGAGTTGTTGGCTTGAAATGGTATTTTGATACAATACGCGGGAAGACAAGACATAATCTTGTACGTTTGCTAATCTATCACTAAACCCTGACTGCTTGGGCGATTTTTTTTTCTTCTAATATGTACGTTGTTGTATGTGAGTGATACGAGATAAGTTTTTATGGTGCTTCTTACACTTCTGGCTTGATATGATTTAAATTTGTATAGCACGCGCTTGATTTGATTATTTTATATTGTCTATTTCAGGGAAAAAATTGAAGAAACTAATCAAATCGAGCCTTTAATCATATCGATTCAGTTAAAATTTGTGAACCATGTATATAAGTAACGTTACTGTTATATCTTACAATGCTGTTAAACTTTACGTTTTCTTTTTGATTGAGTAATCATTTTTTACATTCCAACGAATTTTTTACATTGTAATTTACAACACTTTCTCTATACTTTGTAATAAATATAAATATTCTTGTACGAATTCTATATGAAATATTATGGTGTTATTGCAACTACTATGTCAATTTAATTTATATAACCCAAAAAATCAAAAGTAAACAATATGTAGGAAGTATCTTGGAAGTGCCTTAAAGTTTTTCTTAGTTTGTTATAATATATAAATTTGTACTTACCGTTATATTGTTATCTGTTGACTTTTTATTCTATTACCTTATTACTATACATTGGTATTTCTTCATTTTTCTTTTCTAAACCTTACAAAACTATTGCGTATAACATCAAAGTGTTCTTGAATGAAAAGTAAGAAGCTTACCATTGAATATTTGACAGGGTCCGTTTCATACACATAAGAATTATACACATTTCGACTTGACACGAAAACTTATATGAATTTTTTTTTGCACAACCTATTTTTAATCAAACACATGTGTAGAAATAATACAAATTTAATATTATTCTACACGTGTACTTTCTACACAATCAAAAAATTTGTTTTTGATTATTTTTTCATTGTGTAGAAAGTCTGTGCTAAATTAAATTGTGTATAATTTTTATGTGTACAAAACTAACCCTACCGAATATTTTAAAAGATTATTGAGATTATTTTTATTGTAAGATTTTGAATGGCAGAAAAAAAAACATAGGGAACCTTATACGTATTTTGATATGAAGCTCACTTGTGCACACAACATTACTAAGTAATATTTTTTGTAATGCATGATAGTGAATAATAAAATTATATTTATAAAAAAAAACGTTTTTTTTTGACTTTTTATTACGTAATACAAATCGCCCTTTAACACTGTTAAAAGTCGTAAAAACAAAAAATTCGTAAGCTTTTAAATATAATTTCCATTTTATATAAATATAAAAAAAAAAGAAAAACAATCCTACTTTTATGGTCATGATAAAAAATAAGTAACATAGCAAATATTTTTTAGAAAAACGTCAGTTAAAAAAAAAATAATACTCTATCATGGAAGTCATGTTGAACAAAATTGACTTACTGATGTTTTCCCTTAACTAAAATCTATAAAAAAAAAAAAGAATACACTTTACACAACATGCTTTCGCTTTGTAAGCTTTTTCAAAGTAGTGAGTCTCTTATATTGTTCAAGTTCCGTGCATAAGTCATTTGCACTTCTTACAAAGTCCTCCATACTGATCTGCTTCATCCAGTTGAGTTCCTTTTCCCATTTCTCGAACATGCTTGTATCCTCCTCCTTCACAGTGGTGTCCAACGATACCTTCTCTTCCAACTGAACTGGACTAGGCTCTTCCTTCTCCACTTTCAAGGATGGTGGTAAGCTGCAATCGATTGGAGCCTCCAGATTTCCTAGTTGTTGGTTCTCCTTGACACGCAAAATACTGCTGGACAAGTAGTAGAACTGCGAGGGCTTCTTGGAAAAACTACTCCAGATTGAACGCTCGGTATTATTCTCTTTCTCCTTAGTCGAGGGTGGTCCAACTATCTTAACTAAGCCTTTCCAGCCTATGACAGACAACGAGAGCTCCTCGGTCGAGTGCTGGTAGGTCTGATGCCAGTGAAGCTCACTCAAGGAGACTTTGTTCGACTGACACACCACACACTGGTACTTAGTCTCCTGGACCTTCAATTTCTTCACTGGACTTGAATTGGCCGCATTCTCCTGCAAAACAAACCCACATATTCTCGTTACTCGACATAATCACACTAATTCTGCTCTGATTCCCAACTCGGAAACGGAAATTTTTCACTTACGAGCGTGTATCCCGTTTGCAATAACAAATCGATAAAAACCGCATTTTCAACCGAATCCTCCCACGAAATCTCGAAAAAAAGAGAGATCTGCTGGGCAAAGTTGCATCAGAAACGAGATAAGAAACAACGGGGGTGAGTATAACGAGAGAAGAATAGGGCACGAAAGGAAAGACGTGAAAATAGAGTTAGGGCATTCTTGTCGTTCGATTTCGTGCGATGTGCAGCTTACCGTCTTTAGGTTGAGTATTCGGTCGGTGTTGTTCTGAGAGTCGACGAGCATCGCGTTCGATCCAAAACATTAAAACTCAAAAAAAAAGTGGGTGAAAAACAAAGGAACAAAAATAGACTCTGAGCTTTAAATGCGTCTATCTTGCGCGTAAACCACTGTGCGATATGAGATACGAGTACCTAAATCGTAAATACACGCAAAGGAGGTTATGTCAACGTGACGCATTTAAATAATCTTCTGGCGCGCGCAAGATCAGCTGGTCCGCGTCGCTCGGGTTAGGTTACTGTTTTTAGCGGTAGTATAATGTAATAACGCGACGTTTTACTGCTCAACTAATTACGATATAAATAAAATAAAGTTGGATTTGTTTATTCGCTCGATCGTAAGTGTCCTCATTAGTGTACAACATTAAACATTCAATATTAACTGAAATATTGATTGAATCGTAACGAAACGTAAATGTCATAATGCAATTATTTTAAGTTTTCAGATACATATTATGCGGTCATTCTTTCTATTCTCAACACGTAATAAACAATAAAAAAATCAAAGTAATAACATGATTAATATCAGACGTGCTGGTATTGAGCAAGGAAAGATGACAGTGGCACCAGTATCGTTGAAATTATACTGAACTAGATTTCGATAAATATGAATTACAATTGTGAGTATCTTTCTTTTCTAGTATATTCATGACCATAACAATAATAAATGATTGAATTTGAATTTTTTTCCATGCAGACTACGTTGACTCATTATTCGTTGACTGATGCTGTAATATAAACTATAGATGTAAAATAATGGTGCGATATTCAGCATTGAAAGGACTATATGACTTGGAGAAAACAGTAGGATGTGGAGGTTTTGCCAAAGTAAAACTAGCGACACATGTTGCTACAGGAGAAAAGGTTGCCATCAAAATTATGGAAAAAGCAGCTTTAGGAGAGGATTTGCCAAGAGTAGGTTTAGAGATTAGTGCAATGAAAAATTTATTGCATCAACATATTTGCAAGCTATATCAAGTTATTGAAACAGAAGACTATTATTTTATGGTATTGGAATACTGCTCAGGTGGAGAATTGTTTGATCATATAGTGGAAAAAAGCAAACTATCCGAATCAGAATCTAGACGATTTTTTAGGCAGATCGTATCGGCAGTAGCTTATTTACACAGTCTTGGATATGTTCATAGAGACTTGAAGCCAGAAAACGTTTTATTAGACAAAGACCAGAATCTCAAACTTATAGATTTTGGTTTATGCGCTAAGCCAAAAGGTGGAATGCAATCTCCTCTTTACACTTCATGTGGATCTCCAGCCTATGCCGCACCAGAATTAATTTTAGGAAATAAATATTTAGGATCTGAAATTGATATTTGGAGCTTAGGAGTTTTACTTTACGCTCTTCTTTGCGGCTTTCTACCATTTGATGATAGTAACATCGAAAATCTGTATAAGAAGATACTTAATGGCCAATATGATGAGCCTAGTTGGATGTCACAAAGCAGCAGAAGATTGATACGAGCCATGCTACAAATTGATCCACGAAAAAGAATTACTATAAAGGAATTGTGTAGTCATCCTTGGATAACGGCAGGGTTTTTGAATCCTATCACTTTTATGAAAAACACAACTTTCGAAAAAGATCAAGAAGTTTTGAAAGCATTAAAAGCAGTCTGTGCAAAAAGTAATGATGAAATTTGGACAAAAATTAGTGAAAACGATCGAACAGATTATATAACTGCAACTTATCTACTATTATTAGATAGAAAACGCAGAGGATTATCCTTATGTCTATCGTCAAAAGTGAAATTGCAATTTGATAAAGCAAATAAACAAGAAGAGCCGGTTAACCAAGCATTAGTAATCGAAACACCTCTTGTCAACCTAAGCCAATCCCCAAGAGGGCGCAAACGTCTTAGAAATAAGGATAGCGATGAAATGTTATCACCCGTACCTTCAAAGAAATTAGCAGACGAAGAAAGACAATCGACCCCTGCAAATAAAAATACAAATTCCAGGGATACGCAATCGACACCAAGAACTGGCAAAGTCATATCGGAAATTGGAAAACACCTGAATAAAGTAAGGTGTGTTTTAACACCAAAACGGATTAAAAATGAAACGGACAACAACTCAGATGAGCCCATCATGTATTCTGGTAAGGGTTTATGCAATATATCGTCAACGTCCAGCGATTCTCCGAAACATGTTCTGTCTCAACTTCGTTACGCTCTCCAGTGTAAAGGAATCATATGCAGGCAAAAAAGATTCGTTCTTTACGGCGAGACTGAAATTTCCAATTCCAATGCAAATAATAAAAATAGCTCAAAAGCATTTCCGCTAAAGAATTCATGCTCTTTCGAGTTGGAAGTGTGTTTAATCAAAAACATGGCTGAGGCAAAGCCAATGGTTGGCATACGAAGAAAACGATTAAAAGGCGACGCGTGGGTGTACAAGCGCGTTTGCGAAGAAGTACTTGCTCTTGCCGCTCAAGAAATTCCGAAAGAAGTGGCGGAGAAGAACATGCCTCAACAATGCCTAATCTAAACAATGAAAAAAAAAAGAATCTTAAATGATTTATTATTATGAACCTATTCGTTGTATTATTTTTCAACATAAATAAACTTATTTTATACTTTTATACTTTATATAAATATATATATATGAGTGATGTGCCCTTTATTATTGTACTCCCTCTATTTAGGTGTACTGACGATTATCATCGTCGTCGACCCCAAAACTCTCTTCTCGAACGTGCAACGATAAAAATGGAGCAGCGCGAAATTTTTCGCGCGCCAAAACGACGAAAATAGAGCGCCGCAAGAGAGACGACGCAGAGAGAAAAAGATTAAGAGAAGCTTCGAGTGCATTAATTTATAATGTACGACACTACGGTGTACATAAACTGAGTCTTATGCGAATATGATTTGCGTAGCGGCGCAAACTCAAGGAAATACTTTATAATTGCTACTGTAGGAGATGCAGAGTATTATAAAAGGTAAGATATGAGATTTGGTCGTGGCGCGAGACCAAAAGTGTGCAATGTTTACGTGTAGGTAAATAAATGCGCGTATGTGTCAAAAACGATCGGTTTTGCCAAAAAATGTGGATTATCGTGGTCTACGATTGTTACCGATTTTCTGACGGTATCACAAGTTTATATTATAAGAAAATTGAAAATTTCTTTCTATGTACTGTACGGAAAAAATTATTCATTTTTTAATGTAGCTTTAATGAATAACGTCAATTAGTATAGATATTAAATACATTCCAAAATAATAAGTTTATTTAAAAAAAAAAAAAGAAATATTTAAAAAGCAACGTTTTTTATGGGTTGTGCTTGAGTTGACGAAGGAAGAAATTATTTGTTCTCCATTAAGATTTTCTCGGTATATAAACAAAATCAAAATTTCATCTACTTACACCAATGCACCTCACGAGAAAATAAAAAAAAACTATCCTAATACGACCGGATTACCTCTAAATTTACGCGACTGCAGTATAAGTGTCTCGCGCATGCGCACTTTACAGCCGGTCGTTACACACACACAGGAGTAGTAGGGGTAGGGCGCAAAAAGCGCAGACCTGAGCGCATATTATTGCGGAGGCGTTCAGTCGAGCGGCGTGCGCCACGCGAGTTCAACCGCTTATATTTACTTACGTACTCTCCAGTTCTCAAGTGTATAAGTACATATACTTGCAGTTGCACTTTTACCGGTTGTGATTATTCTTTTAGTATATTTTGTTTGAGTATATTCGAGATTTTCTTTGGCTTATTAAAAGCAGTGCGGATTTTGTATATTTTTACCAAAATTGGAAGAAGGTATATACGCAAAAGTGCTACGAATTTCCGTAATATTGTGATACAGAGGTATATTCTCAAGTGGAGAGTATTTTCGCTTGAATGGATAATTTTGTTGTTGCTCGTTTTGCCGATCTTACGTTGTGTGATTAATCGCTGACGCGGTTGGCAATAACAGCTTTTTTTTTTGACGTAGCGAGAGAACAATCAAATCATATTAGATCGAGTACTGATATAACCACTTATATAATTCGTTGATCCACTAAAGTAGACGTAATTATAGTCGAGTCGAATTTTTCTCTGCCACCTCATACATAACACCGGTTCTTTCAACGCAAACTTCAAACTATCGCACATATCTTCAAATTCTAAACGAAATTCCCAAAGTTCACCGCGATTTTACCTCAAAAAGTGACTCATCCACTCGTCACCGCGCGTTCTTTTGTGTAAATTCTTATCAAATATTTGCTCTTCGCGCTCGCGGCTACACACAGCTGCACACAATCAGCCGAAAAATTTCTAGAACCAACACGCATCACACCACTTCGAGATCGAGTATCACGAGCATCATATCAACGATTCAATCGGGTGCAAAATCTAATTAATTCCAGCTACATAAAATAATATAGACACGTGTTATATCATCGAATAAGATGTCGTACTACTTCCGCGAGCGTCCGCGTTTCGGCGAGCGCTTCCGGGGCAAGTCCGGTGACGAGTTGCTGCAGGAATTGAAGCAGCAGTTCGGCGACGATATGCCTTTCTTCGAGACGTCCTCACCGACGGCCACCGCCAGAGGATCGTCACCAGGACCGAACAATACCAGTACTACTGCTCCAGGTGCTAGAGCAAGGGATCCGTTCGAGCGTCACACCTCCTTTCCTAGGGTGAGTTTGATATATTTTTATGGTGACGATTATTAGCAGACGACTTTTTTTTTTTTAATGGACGTTCGAGAACGTTCTTCGGAGAAGGAGGAAAGCGACACGTGTGCAAAAAAACGTATAGGTAGAAATTTCATATATTGATTATGAAAACGAAGTATTGAAAAACATATGTTGTACATATGACACAACGATGTTCTATGCGGAGAAGAAGATCGGCTAATTGGCGGTGAAATTCCGATCGGTTTTTCGACTACATACGGGGAGGTCGTTGACACACACACACACCGCACTTTTATCAAGAAGCACTCGAGTGTATGTATATACTTATATACATAAGGCGAAGAGAAGAGAGAGAGAGAGAGAAAGAGAAAGAGGTAAAAAAGTCCATTAGCCAAAAACTCGAAGAGACGAAAAGAGAATAATCTCTCCGCTGAGACGGCAAGAATTTCGGGAAATCCTAAAGGGGGTGACGTCGCATCTCCGTCGTCCCCGGAATTTTCCGGAGTGTAGTACGTTCACCCTAACTCTTGTTATATGTATATAGGGGTAGCAATAAAGTTTCGATCTTGTTATAGGTCACTTTTTTTCGAGTGAAAAGTTGCGATTAGTCAGCCCCCGGGAAAGATCGATACTCACTTACAGTAGCATCAGTCAAAAGGTGCGACGAATAGAGCCAATTCTCGCGCAGCAATAACATATTAAAGACGACCTCTGACTCGTCGCGTTGATGTGTCCCACTGATCAAGTCTCATGTCTCTTCCTCAGCCCCTCGCGCTCTATGACTAATCAGGTTCGGCGTATGTGGACACATCGTATAATGTCCGCATCCATCCAATATCACATCGGACAGTTGGCAGGAAATCGAAGGACGAAGTGATGTAATACACGGGCAAAGGCTCTTATCGATGAGATAAAACCCACGGCGACTATTGTGCGCGAAGAAAGTGTGATTTTCCACAGCTGATGCAGTCGGCGGAAGTTCTTGTTTACATGCGTTTCGAGGCTGTAGCACTTTTCCTGTATTATATACGAGGGACTACTATACACTGACAAAGGAATATCGAGTTTCGCGTGTAATTCGAATTTCCCCTTTGTTGTATCATTGGGGGTGAATAGATATCTACAGCATTATAGGTATATACTCTCTTTCGTCGAGAAGCTTCTCTCTCGTTTTTGTCATCAAATTCCATCTGATGGTGTACCTAACTGTAAAACGACATTAAGATGTACGGCGATTCTTTATAACACGGCGGCCGTGTTTACAAGAGTCTCGATCGACGTCGTTATATTTATAACGGCTGAATAACAAACAGCTGATGCTCGCACGCGCGAACGAAAACACATACATACATGTGTACGAGGTCGGCATCGACAATTGTACCCGGTACGCGGATGAGACACTTCTGGCTTGAGAGAAAGTCCATCTCTGTCTCTCTCTCTCTCTCGTGGCCATATATATCGATCTCGTTTAAAACAGGGGGGGTTGATGGTGCCCTCCTAAAGAGACGCGTAATGCCGTTCAGTGGGGGGACACAGTAATGACGGCGTGCGATATGGGGTGTAGTGTATAGTGTAGGATGGTTATAGGTATCTCTCTCTCTCTCTCACTCTCGCGGTTGGCTGTGAGGCTGTAAACGCTTGATTGTCCCTTTGTTCTCGGATTTTTTCGACTTTCCTGGAAGGAGCAAGTGCTGTATTATATAGAGGCGGCGGCTGCGTTCGGGGAACTATTGTGCAGTGCTGAAGTGTGGGATTGAGGTGGGGTGTGTGAGATGGCATTTTGCGCGCTTTGGAATGTTTTCTGCTGGTTTGATTTTAGATCGTCATGACATTCTGTTCTTAATACATTAAAACTTGCTCCAAAAATGAAAAGAAGCCTTTATTCAGCTGAAAAATGACTGCATTTCAAAGCTTTCATTACAAAATGAGCTTTTTTTCTCAATTCCATCCACCTCGAAAGGTGTGATTCGTTTGCTTAACTCTACATATCTCTTTGACTAATGATGCGAACACAAGTTCATCACCTGCATCCCACCCCCAACACATCGTTTCTAGAAAGAAGCTACACCAACAACTCAGCTTCTCTCGAATCGCCTCGAAGCTTCTCTCGAGCTTCACACATCACACATACAGCACAGCAGCTGAGCTTGCGGCCGCCGATCTCAAAATAACACCGCCATTGATTCTCGTTTTCTCTCTCTCTCTCGCCATTCCAGTGAAAGAGAGAGAGAGAGAGAGAAGCTCTGCTCTTTCTCTCCCAACTTCGATCAGAAATAATCTCTCCGATTCTCTTTATCTCTCGACGTTTCATTATATAGAGCCTCGAAAAGAAGAGAGTGACGAGTTGTTGTTGTTGTGCGTCTTCTTCTATGAGATTTTGATCTTTCTCTCTTGACTTTCATCGGATACAGGGGAGATTACGTTTGATGAAGAAACTTGCCTGATTTACTCGTTTCTAAGGGTCGTCATCATACGGCGAAATCGTTGTTTTTTTTTGTATACACACTTACTTATATGGATTTCGGATGAGAGTAAAATACGCTCTCTCATCTCGACGCTGAAATATATATCTATCTCTCGCGTTAACGAGTTTTTTCCCCTTTCAATATTTGCGCCGACGCTCGATATCGTCTCTCCACGTGTATCTAGCTGATATACACTCGATCTCCCAAGGGATATAAGAAAAGCAGTCTCTATATTACGAAAAGAAAAAAAACGTTTTTACACGTCGCCGTCGTCGTCGTCGTCGTCGTTATATTACACCTCGACCCTCTCTCTTTCTCGTTTTCATTAAGTCGTATTATATATATACATAACGTGCCCACAACAAAACAAGAAGAAAAAAAAAGAGTCAGCGGCCAAGAGGAGGAAAGTGTCGTCGTCGTAATTTCGTCGGCGGCAGCGCTATACTGCATCAGCGACGGTAATTATAACAGCGCAGAGCATAGCCTCGTCGTCGTTCTATTTCAAAGAGCCTGTTTCTCGCTCGCACGAATATAATGGCCGATTTAGATCGGTATATATACTCTCGAGTATGCATATATACATTATCAATGCTGCGGCTGTTTTGTTCCAGAGTATTATTACGGAGTAGCTTCAGAAGCGGCGAATAATAATAATTTTTCGGAAAAAGCATGCATAGAAGCAGTATATAAGTATATAGTAGTCGAGACAAAAGCAGCTATTTAGGCGACGCTGAGACGTGCCAAGAGTATACAGGCACTACTCGGTTTAATAACACGAGTATTATATACATAGTCAGCATAGATCGTTATTATAATGTGTGTATATACCTACATATAAATATATACCGATTTTTCAGAGACGCGTCTCGCGCACTTCCTCTCGATGCGTGAGCTGTGCGCTATACAGAGTCGGAGTCATTAGCATATGCGATGGAAAGCGACGTATAAATCACATCGGGCAGTTGCAGTTTTATATGGCTGACTCATGACTCTCCGTAGGAGAGAGATGAGATATATACCTATACTTGCACACACACCTCTATAGGGAAAGAGAAATATAAAGGATCGGCAAGCTTGCCGATTTTTCAACGATAATACGCACACTCGCACGTGATTATACCAGGAACGTATATATGTTATTTTTTCCCATTTTCGAGAGCGGGACCTTGTGCGCGATCGTTATAGTTATAGGCTAGTTTCGGCTTGTGTGAGATGTGTGCAAGTAACCTTGAGGAGGCACACACGAGCGTGAAATTTTTTTTCCTTGTACTACTGCTCGGTTTTATATGTGCTGCGTATAACGCGTGCTGCCAGAGGGAACATAATTAAAATAGAAAAAATGCTTTCTCGCTCTTTTTACGGCCCATATAGCAACCGCGCGCAGGAAATCGTAAGTGTAATAATGTAAGAGAGACCACTCCCTGTCGCGAAAGAGAAAGAGCGCGTGATATTATAAAAGCGTCAATGGTACCGGTTTCGTAGAGGATTTTCTTTTTTGTCACTCTGATTTTTATAAGTCTTTGTTCTTGTTAGTATAGCGTTTATTACTCGAATATATGTATATGAAATTAAAATAAGTTAAAAACAAAAAAACAAAAACAAATCGAGGATATATAATACACTTATATTATCAATCAACGTTGTGGTATATTACGTACATGTTGTACTGCAGTCGCGGGATAAAAATCTAATCCACCTACTCGCCGATCCTTTGCATCATTATACACGCCGCGGGCTATATTATATGTGCAGCAGCAGCAGCGCGCTTTTCAATGGAAAACTGCAGCAGGCCGTGGTGGTGTGTTATTGCATGCGTGAGTGAACGCGCGCAAGCGACTGTTCATTCACTTTGTCGTTGCATAATCACAAGTATATCGCTTTTTACATCTAAACTTTTTTTTCTAAACAAACTCGTGTATATACCTAGATATGATTGCTAATCTACATACATACGTATACTGCGTTAAATTCGTAATATTGACGAAGAGAATTTTTTAGGAAATATTAAATATATCCTTTTGACCTGCTAAAATCGTTAGAAAATCATGCAACGCTTTGGTAGTAGTAGTAGTAGTAACAGATCGACGAGGCGTCAAAGAGAGAGGACGACGCTCCTTTTCCTCTCGGCTGCACTATACAGCACACACATAAGTATACACAGGATAAGTTGAGCGCAAGACAGTGTCTTTATTATTATCGTCGCTCGTTATACGCCTTTTTTCGCCTGCGATTCTACATCAGGAGAGAGACAAAGAATGAGAGGGTTTCCTGTTTCGCCGCCGTGAGCTATTCGTCTTGTAGTATGTATTTCGTAACGAATAGTCTACTCTTCTTTATACACGCTCTGTTTTTAGGAATTACACCAAAACGCGGTCATCCATTATATCATGTTTTTGATGGATACGTTTCTTGATTCAGCCAACGGAAAACTGTTCTCATTTTGAAAATTCTTCTGTACAGAGCGAAAACGAAAAATCGGCACGTATATAAACGCTCATTAGCCGCGCAGCGACACGTAATCGCAGGCGAGATAGAAGAAAGAGAGAGAGAGAGAGAGAGAGGTTAGGAGTGGTGGTAGTGGCTTGTAGTGGAGTGGGGGAAAAGAGAACCGAGAGTGAATATGAGCGAGAGCTCCTCGCGGCTCATGCGCTCCTGGTAGATCTATCGATCACGCTAGATCATCGATCGTCAGTGTATCGATGATCCAAGCGAGTGCGAGAGATCGGTTGCACTTACCGATCGCTGAACGAAACGATCCTCGATTCTGTTTGTTTCTCGAGGGTTCTTGTAGGCTATTTCGACTAGTATAGGCCGGGGTATGTATTTATTGAGGTTCGATTTGAGATCGATCGATTTTTAGGACAAAGATCGGTATGTGTATATTAGCTCTCCAGAATGAATATTTTAGCAGCGCCGTCGTGAGTCATGTATTTTTCCGGTTATAATTGCGAGGTTCGGCATTTTTTTTTCTTCAGCGAAAAAAGTAGGTTGTTACAATATGCGACGCGACTAGGTAAACACTGATAAAATGCCGATCTTTTAACCACACACATTTCTAAAAGACCGCTATCGCTTTCGCAACAAAGTTCGAAAAGCTTCTACTCGGCACTACGTGCATAAACAATCGTTACAAAAAAATGGTTATATCTGACCGCATTGCAAGTCAATTGGATGCAAGAGATACAGTGCTCGATCGTATAATTTTTCAAATTAATAATTCTCGGTTTAGCTATGAATGCATTATAGATGATAAAGTCATAGACCGGTGGTTATACTCGGATTGAAATAATTATTGGCTCCGTTGCGTTTTCAAAAATGATAAATATTTATGCGCAAGTGGAACGATCCTCTCTCAGGGTTATTAAGATCATGTCAGTATAGCGCCGGAGAGACGGTAATTTAGTTTGCCGACGTGCCAAGAGATGGCAACTCCATGATATACTCGTACGAGGATTTATCATGTATACTCGCTCGGTTTAACGCAAAATATATAATATGTATATTTATTAAAAAAAAACGACGATAATCTTTTTTGGCATCGCTTTCTTCGATATTTCACATTTATTCTTAAAATAAAGGCCAAAGTCCTCGAGCTACGAATATAAGTAATATATAAAAATTTCTTCAACACTTCAATTTATAATATATAACCGGACACATCTCGGCGCGATCTCAACGACAGCTATAAATCAGCGATCATACCGATGCATGCAAATGAAATTGCCGGTCACTTGAGTTGCACCACATCATCAGCAGCTGAGGTCAATTTTCCACGGCGACTGATGCTGTCAGG
>UCQR01018969.1:9422-19627 GCA_900474235.1 Cecidostiba semifascia | reverse complement strand
TTAAAAAAAAAAAAAAAACAAATGGATTACGTATTGTAATTTAGACACACGCGTAGGTATGTTGCATAACAAGCAGTTTTCGACAGAGATAAAAATCAGTAGTAACAAGTTGTGCATTGGTCAGACTTCGAGACTTAGCACACGCGTAAATGCTGTACAACTGATTTGCCATCGTAAAGTTCAAGAACATACTTCTCCACTTTCCCTAGCTGTACGAGAGCTCATTATTATTTTTAAATTCATATTTTTATATGGGCTCGAAATCTTAGCGTAATAACCATAAAAGACTACGGCTATAATTATGTAGCTAGCTATATATACACACATATTATAATCGGCCTTTATGCTTTCGCGTCTCCGTCGCCTACTTCACTTGTCAATTCTTCAAAGAATAAACAACACTGAAAAATTAAAAAAAAATGTATTCAAAACACCAACTTGCAGAAATTTATAATATCGCTCCGAGCCATAAAAAAATATCCGCGCGATGTATACCTCTGCGGTATCGCCGAACGAAAGGCCAACTTTCAAAACCGAAAAAAGTAGCGATTATAAATAGCGCTTCAAAAATCAAAGCCCAGAGGAGAAAAATGCGAATCATCGACAAAAAAAAAGTTGAAAGAAAGAGACACACACAGAGAAAGAGTTATAACCTCTTTTGCGGTTACGTCTTCAGCTCAAGCGAAGGCGTAATTCTCTCGGTGATAATCGGCGTCTAGGATCGGGTCACGACGTCACGTATTAGCACTCGAAGGGAAAAGAAGAATAAGCCAGCCTATAATAGTCGTGGCATACACACACGTGCGCTCGCAAATGAGGTAAGACGCCAGTGTACGACACTACAGAGTATATAATACGGGGGCATCGGTCGATTATGTCCGTATACACACGCGGCGGCGTTACGCTCGCTCCTCTCCTCTAAGCGCTGTAATAAATTTAACGAGCTCCGACCCACACGTCTGCGCATCGTATATACACAGCCTCGCTGTTTGTATGTACCCGTGTATACTTATTGTACAATTTTCACTTTCTCCGCGCGAGAGTGTATGTAGAATATACGTGCAACGAGCGCGATTATAATAACCGCACATGCGCCTTCTTTCGTGATCGCCTCCAATTAGCGATGCTCTCGACTCTTTTTCAGAAGACTATATAGTTTCATCCTTTGCTATTAGGCTAAGTGTGTGTAAGTAAGTGCTGGGCGAGGCTCGACCTTGGACTGGATGGAAGTTTTTCCGGGTCGGAGGGGACGATGGCTCGTGTGTGTGTGACGTCAAAGGTCGAGGACTGTTAATGTTGTCGGAATTCCCATGTACTTTGACTCTGCGATATCGATTGCCGTTGTTGTCCAGCTGAGGTGAAAGTATCGCGTGGTGTGACGGCCAGTAGTTTGGAAAAAATCCTGCACACGCGAGCGGCTCTCGTTGTTGCAGCAGCGATTAGTCTCGCACCGACCGATATATCTGTATATTATATATACATATTTATACGTTACTACATGACTTGCGGTATACGCATACCCCGTTTGATTTATTTCCTCTGGCTTTTGTTTTTCCGATAGCAAAATAACAGTGCATTGCTAGCTCGGGCTTTCAGCGCCAAGTAAAGTTGACGTTGTGTGGATAGTTGTGCGTTAAAATTCGTACAACGTGTTTTACTTTATTTGTATCGTACAGATTTTTAAAACTCCCATCTCGGACTCGGAAAATAAAAAGAGAAATCCAGAAAAACCCCACCATCGTCGCGCCCAAAAAGCGCAGCAAACAGCATCAGTAAGTCCCAGCCCCACATGCACACAATAAAAAATACACCTTCCTCCATCCCACCAAAATTCTGGTTATTTTTTCACGTGTGTATATTCGCTGAGGAAAGAGCATTATAGCCGCGGACAGAGTACGTCAATTAAATATTGCGCCTCGCTATATCTGATAGCCAGAGCATGTGGCATAGTCTGCTTGCAGTGTAGACCTCGCGAGAGGTCTGCGCATGCGCGGTTGTGGTTGTGGGAAAGGTTTGAAGATGTCATCGTCTGTCTATTGTCTGAGTGTTACTAGAGAGTTAGATATAGTTTTGACGATTTTGGAGCAGTTAAGTTTTGGCCTTAGTTTGGTTAACGTGCGGTCGGGAGATAATAATCAGATATTACAATAAGTTATATGGTCATTCTCTCAAAGTTTAAAAGAAATCGTTAACTATTGCCAAATCTGTAGTAACTCATGTTTACGAGTTCGAGAATCTTTATCATTTAAACTCAACTTCGACGTTTCATGCTATTCGTATAAACAAAGGAACTTTTCGGCAGTCGGTGTCAGCCCACGATTTTTATACTAGCCACAAATTATCATTCTCCAAAACGTACACCGAATAAACGCAGAATAATGGAATCCAATTCGTCAAAAAAAGAAAATAAGATACCTAGTCTAAGTACGTATATAATTAAAATCTCTTGACTTTTCTAAAATCTTAAATACAGTCAATCGCAACTACAAAATATTTTTCATTTAGGCTGGAATTTAGGGAACAGCATTACCCTGGAATTATCATACTCACAGTTCGTCGAGTGGAAACAAAAAGCTCGACGTCAGGCGGCTCGTTCGCCTTTCAGAACCAACATCGTCAACGACAAAGGTTGTCCCCTCATCCACCTGCAGACCCAACTGAGCCATCGAACCAGATCCAGATCAGTCAGCAATAACGAAAACGATGAAAAACAATTGTTGGACCTATCAGTGAGTGAAACAAACTGGAGATTAAAATTGCGTACAGACCAGAGGGCAAATAAAGGACAGCGTTCGAGGAAGTTACCCAAACAGAAGATTTGCAGACATTCACAAGCAGGATTCACCGAAATGTTATTCCATCCACTGGAGGAAATATGTCCATTGTTCGTACTTTCCGGTACCGAGGAACAACGCGTTGTGGATCAAAAACGATTCGTATATCTTCCGGACATATATAACCCATTAGAAGAAGTTATGGAAGATCATGAGATAGCCGAGGCGAAGACCCTATTCAAGAATTGGTGGGATATTATGAGCAAACGAGGGGTGATATTGCAACCAGAATCATACACAAAATTCTACAGTCTATATATTTTGTCGGCAATTATGAAGAGTACTCGGGCAAATGATGTAAATGGAAACTTTGGAGATGACAGTATGGTTCCAATATTAGAAAGTGTATTGTAAATTTTTATATATTTTATAGTTTTCGATATCATGTACACCCAACGTGCATGGATTCGTTAATCGAGATTTAAATTTAAGAATGTGAAACAAAAACTTGTATTCCATGTAACTTCCCTAGCTTCCGGTCCCTAGCCCTTCACTAGCTTTCTTTCCGATTTCGAAAACTTAACCGAACTCAAAGTAAAAATTCTTGATGTTTCACGTTCTCGAAATGGGAAGCCCATCAAACGAATCCATGCACGTTGAGTGTACATTTAGCTTGTGTATTCGATCGATGTTATATTAAATTGATTTTCCTTGTACATTTTGATTACAATAGATGATATATTTACACCTGGATACAACGATGTACTTATTATCCTTTCTAGAAATCCAGTAAAATAAAATTTAAAGATCGATGTTTACATTAAGAGTTGTATTATCCAAACGTATATCCAATAATCAACACTTTGAAGTTTATTATTCTACATAACATATACACGAATTTCGTGTCATTTCGGTAAGCGCTAGCACTAAGTCCCAGCTTCGTTCAGTCTACGAACTATCCTGCTCGGATCAACACCTCCAAATACAAATTGAATATAATAGAGTTTTGATCACTAAAAGTACACGAACAATGGACGAAGCAGTTATAAACGGTACGCATGCAAAAACCTTAATTCCCAACGAATACCCCGTTGGCGAAATCGTTAAAAAATCGGTATCATAAAAATAATAATTCTCAAAATTATGATATAGCTCATTTCGACGCACCATTCTTCATGATGCTCCGTTGGGTGCGAAAAACCTTGCGAAGATCTGCACGTAAGCCTTTTCGTGATGACCTCGCCGACGATTCGGGCACCCTACTGATCTATATGGTGGGCCGAATACGCAAGAAAGTCACATTGCCCGAGGACAAACTCGAGACTAAGTATGTTTTAGAGGACGACGCAGATGACAGTGATTCAAATAAAACACAGTCTATGGAAGTGCTCAGTAGATTCACGGATTCAGGGATTCAGTTCATAAAGAAGGTGATATCGGAGGTATTGATGAACCAGGAGTTTGAAGTGATCGACGTTGTGATCGATTTCCTGGCCGATATGATGATCAAAAAGTACGAAAAAAGCTTTGACGAAGCTTTCGGCGTCGTCAGTGTGAGTGACTTCAGAATCAGTCTAGTGAACAGGCTACGTGAGTTAGCCACAGCATCTAATGACAATCACAACGATAAGTGTTATCCCGAAACATCTTACAAGAAGTTACCCACATCGACGACTTCAGAGAATCAACAACAGCCCTCAAAGGGTGAGGTGCAGTCCTTAAACAATGAACAGATTAGGTTGATGGAATTGAATCTGACTGACATTGTAATCAAACTATGTAAGATAAACAGCAAGTCACCTAAGGACCCACTCAAGATTACATATTTCATTGAGATATGCAAACAGTATACAGATCTAATTGGCCTTAAAAAACTGCCCGGTATGAAGTCGCCCAAATCGAAGACTTCAGAGAAACAGCAAGAAGTCTCAAAGGATAAGCGTCATAAGTTTCTTCGCATAAAGCGTCAGCGTGTGGAACCTCAGTCAAAAAAAAAGAAAAATCCTAAGCCCTTGAAAAAAGAGGAACCGCGGATGATCGAAGTGATGTACGCGAAAGGACTGATAGCGAATCTTACCATATGTCTTCATGCTGAGGAAAAACAGAATAAAACGATAGAAGATCGGCTTACCTACGGTCAACAAATCTGTCGAAATTTTGTTGGCAAATCCAATAATTCCAACAATTTTGCTTTATAATTTGAGTTTTTAATTTTATGCTCATTTTTCGCTAGTGAATAGTGTCGATACAGAACGCCTCATTCTTAAATATTTTTACATTTTTGTATTTTCTAACTGTTAACGTATTCTGTTACCTGGCGAAATTTTAAATGTTTTGATGCCGTCTGAGAATTGCAATTTCATGTATACCCGTACAATGCGTACGTTACAGTTAATGTATGTAGCGTTTAATATACTGTATACTGGTGACATAATATAAATAACTAACAAATGTATGTGTAGAGATTTTATTGCTTGCATAAGATATATCATGTAGAATTTTTCATGAAAAATAGATCAAACGATCCTATTAAATATAGTATTATATAATTTTTATATTTATTCTCAACAAATTTTCTATAAAAATTATTTTACAATTAGATTTGTGCGTTTACGTATAACTCATCCGTTATAATTCCAAAACAAATATTTATTTTGATTTTCTCTCGGCTTCTCGTTTGAACTCATAGTTATATACACCCAGAAAAAGGTAACGTATAAACTCTTACAAATAATCAACAATATTGGTATTAAAAATTTCTATTGTAACTCAGTTTCCTTGCGGACTTACGTAGATCAAACAAATTTCCCCAAAAATACAGTTTCTCTCTTACGTCGATAATAAAGCCTGCTAATCTGCGTCTGGCAGATACATATACATAATTTCGTCACTTTCTACTCGATTCCAACCTATACCGCAAAATCCCTTATATACATCGTTCTCTCTCTCGCTCACTCTCTCTCCTCTCTCTCTCTCTCTCTCTCTCTCTCTCTCTCTCTCTCTCTCTCTATTTCTTTCTTTCTCTCGACTGCAATACAGACCTCGATGTTCCTCTCCTCTCTTTCCTTTCCGTTTTATTCCTTTACGTCCCCCCCCCCCGCTCGGTGTACCCAATAAAAAGTTCACGTGAGTAGGTATTTACAATGCTTACGTCTGAAATCATTATGGAGTCTGCATAGCACATTTATGTAATGCGTGAAGTCATTATAGGTAATCAATCCTGGTCGCACAGGTCGTTAAATACTTTCTACACGCTGTGCACGATGAATATGATGCTTTTATAGTGCCTGGATATTATAGTGGTGACTTTATTTTGGTGATACTTGTGATAGAAACATTTACCTATTGTCTGATTAAACGACAGCATTAATTTGATAAACTCTTAATCAGGAGCATACATGTATGGAAAAGTAACAAATGCGTGAATAATCCATATTTTAATTCACAAGCGCTCTGCAAACACATTGTAATGCAGAGTTGATACAGGCACGTGCCACCGGTAAAATTCTTCTAGCGTGACCGAAATAACAATTGAACGTTTCAAAATTAGAGAGCATTTCTCCTCATTCGCATACAAGAGGCGCTCTTGCGGTGCATGTACATGGGATTGACCGTTTCCGGGGAGTATAGAGCAAGCGAGTCACGTCGATCATCCGAGAAACTGACTTAACCTTTGCTCTTGCAATCGACGCATAGAATTTGATTTACGAAAGCGTGATACATATTTTAATATTTGTTGCTGCTTGTGTGTTGTGACACCGCACATCGTAGTTTCGTTCAAATAGTCGTTAGCTATGAGTAAATTTGACTATTAGTATGTTTGGGATTATGTCGTACTATTTAAAATATTTTTCTGAACTGCATCAGTTGAAGGCCGTTGTTTGAAAACGCGCGAAAAAAATGTGTTAGGCGTGACGAGCAAACTCATTTTTTAATGAAAATATTATATACAAGCAGATTTTTCATTTAATGAATTGTTTTATACGATTGAATCGTATACAAATGAAACTGTTATCGACTTTGCAATTAATGAAATTATGAAATTCAGAAAATGTTTTCTTTAAAAAATTTATCAACTCAATCGTCTATAATTTTGAATATTATAGTTCACGATGAAATATCAATTCCTGCAAATTTACTAATCTTACTAGGAACATATAATAATATGTTTAAAAAATGACGAGAAAGAAATCTATTTTCACTTTAAAATTTGCACCATAAAAATTTAAGTTGTCACGTCGGTGCATTACCTTGCAAACTTCAACTATATTTACCTTTCGAGTTTTTATCTCCAGACGTTACCGATCTTACATTCACTTAAGCAACGTAATTCACGATTTCACTTCTAGATCGCGCTTCTTAAAAATCTGTCTACACGTACTACACACTTTTCAGGTACTTGTTATTCGATGAATTTATTTGAAATTATGCACGTGTAATAGTGATCGGAGTAATTGAAATCTTATAAAATTTTAAATCATGCTATTCAAAAGTTTTTTCACGCGCATTTTTATAACTTTATCGGCAATGCATTTACCTGCTTGCGCGTTTGACTTGAAGTTCACGATTTCACTTTCAGATTGCGCCTCTGTAGAGTAAGATTTAAAGAGACCTGCTATTTAATTTTGTTTACTTTTTTTAAACTGAAATTCTTTTTAACAAGTAATATTATACAACAACAGCAGCGTATCGTACATCATACAAAAATTATATTTTCGTAAATTCTTTCTAATTTTCAATTTGCAAAATGATAATGCAGGCATGTAAGTGTTACTTTCTTCTTGAATTTATTACGCAGGAATAACAACATAATTCAAATTTCTGTAAGTTATTTCGAACATTCATCATGTTAACCTTCCTGAACACTCTCCTCTACATACGCGAGGTAATAAATAACTATATGTCTTCTTGTCGATTTGTAAACTCGTCTATTTGGTAATATTTCTACTTTTTGT
This sequence comes from Cecidostiba semifascia, assembly GCA_900474235.1. NCBI lineage: Eukaryota > Metazoa > Arthropoda > Insecta > Hymenoptera > Pteromalidae > Cecidostiba > Cecidostiba semifascia. The sequence continues at coordinate 11,898 of UCQR01018969.1, read as the reverse complement.
TCACGCAGAGTGTCAGACTAAATCTCAATCAAGCAGTAAAATACTCTTGTATAGTTGATGATTTGTTCCAAAAGATTTTTCACCTTTTATTTCTTATTCACCGATGCACCGGCTACTCGTGCGCAATGAAAGTTAACGACTCCTCGGCGCGCTAACCGATAATAATCCGCGTGTGCCTCGTTCAGAACGGTAATGCGTGTGTGCAATGAAGGCTGCCGACTGTAAAAGCCGAGGTAAAAGCTAATTAAGTGTAAAGTGACTTTCTTAAAATAACCACAGTCAGCTGTTACTTTCAGCAAAGCGCATCAGTCGAAATCAATCCAAAGAGAAGTAATTTTCCGAACAATTTTACTTCGAAATCGATAAGCGTACAACTATTTCCACTGGAAAAGTCGGATATCCACGCACTGGGCGAGCAAACTAACCATTCACTCAACAAGATTTAGCATGTAGATCTTAGCACGAGGCTGCATAATTCGAAACTCGGCTATCGCGACGACTTCTCGGCACAGGATGAGCGAATCCGAACGCTGACCTCGTCGAAGAAAGAGAAAGACAAGCGGGCTTGTGCAAGGTGATGTGTAAATTTTTTCTCCGTGTCTCCTCGTCACTCGACTTAACGCTGCACACGTAAATGCTCTAGATCGGACAATTTAGTTCCGCGTATGCCTTTTGTCGGTCAAAAGCTCAATTCTGTTTGATGACGCCCTATTATGAAAAAATGGGGTTTCCTCAAAAAGAATTCGCGTAGAATATTTGTGCAACTTTCAATGCTCGACTGATTAATCGACGTGCGGCTGTGGGAAACGTTTGCTTCTCTTTTATATAGTTATGCAAGTGAATGGAATTATTTTGGACAATGAAAAAATTCGCTACGGAGTTAATAGAAGTCTGTTATATTGTATGATATAGTCTGTAACGCGTTACATCTTCAATTATATTCATGCTCAATGTTTTACGTTTTTAATGCTTCGTGAATGAGAATATTGTATATACAATCATTTATTACTTACGTGACGAGAAAATATTCCTTTCTGTCATCGATTCTTGTTCGCATGTTTCACGCGTCACCGAATTCATTGTAGAAACATTTCAAAAGTAAGTCTTCACTTGTGTTCTACCTCGATCTCTAAAATACTCACGCGGACATCATAAAAAAATGTGTCCGACAGATCATTTGAAATTTACACAACCCATTTTAATGGACTCGCTATTCAACTGACTGATTTCGATTTACAGGTAGATTCTAATAATGTTGCGGACATCATAAATTCAAATCTACTTGAAGGTAATATATAGCTACGGCATTCGTAGAATCCGCTTATATATTATGAGCGACAAAATCCGCTGTCCCAATCGCCTATTGTCACATTCCCATTTTCATACTGGTCAGTCGTACGTTTGCGACACATTCATTTCTTCTTTTTAATATTTTGACGTATGCTAATGTAGCCGTTAGTAACAACAAAAAAAAATTTACGACTCCTTCACTGCTAAAAATCTTTCAACGGTTGGTATTTACCAATTTTCAATATCTCGTATACGAATAAAAAAAACTTTCATTTCGTAAGCTTTTATTGTCACAGCATCGTCGTCTCTTAACGCATCGTCAACCATGTTAGTTCTGTATTTCTACCGTAAAAGCACATGATTGACTAGCTGTCAGAGACGAAAGCATTTATCCATCACGTCCAACCGCACAGCCGACGCAGCACGCACGTTTTCACTTTTCGCACGGGTCCGCGCACCCATAAATCCCCCTCCACCATTTCACGGAATAAAGCTGCAAAAAGCAAAAAACACAAAAAATACCAATCATCATACACATAGCCACAAACACACGACGCGAGGGTCACAATTGCCAAAGCACTTGGCAGAGCCAGCGTTTCTCGTCTCGCGCGCGCAGAAAATCTTTATCCCCGGCATTTCACACCGCCACATGCAAGCACAGTATATAGTCCATATGCGTATATCTCGCCGATGTATTTCGCTCGTGGGTGACGTCAGCGTTGCGCAACTAGCAGCGGCGACAGGTGAAATTGACTTTCATCCGACGAGGTGGACCCGTGTTCTACGGTGTCCGTCGAGAGTTGGCTTGTATATACGTGCGCGCATAGAAGCCACCGCGTCGATGCTGGTTAGGATTGCAAATCAAGGGCAGTCGGCCAGATATATTAGATCTCGATATCGGATTTTGCGATCGATTTGATTGCGCGCGTACGATGAAGGAATTTTATGCTAATGCTGGTGTAATATAGGACTGAAATCCGGTGGTATGCAAATTCATTAGATTGATTGGCCAATTTCGTTTTATATGACGTTTTATATGCAATCGTTTTTTCAACTGCTTCTCGGGATAGCTGGAAAAGTTTATCATTTTTTCTCTCGCTGTGTATAAAATAAAAATCGATTTACTCGACATGTGATATTGGTTTTGATTAAGGTATCTCCATAAAGTAAGCAAATAAAATAAAGT
>UCQR01018957.1:0-11572 GCA_900474235.1 Cecidostiba semifascia | reverse complement strand
ATTATTTCATCAATAATAACACTTACCCTGGTAGAAATGTCCACCATCAGAATTTTTAAAGTTAAAAAGGTCACGCTACGTTTATTCAATTGTATTTTACAAAAAACAAGCAACTTGAAATGTGCAGATGCAGAATATGCATGTGTATTATGTATAATTGAATACATAATCATAGGTATAAATAGTTTTAAATTTAATATAACCGTTGATTTTGAGTAAAAACCCATTTGATCAACACGTTCATCAACGAAAATGGAGAAATTTCTACCAGGGTATTTTCTGGCATTTTTCGTCCAATCATTATGCGCCTTTCGCTCTGGCCATCACACTCTTTCTAATGATAAAAATTTTCAGCTGGCAGCCATATTTACTCAAGATCAAAGTCTCCTAGGGTCTGTCGGTGTACGCCCTATTGCATATATAAGCACACACGTGCATATACTTTCTTTAGTCTGGTAACTCAAGAAAGTGCGCGAGACTCCAGTTAAGTATATGAGAGAAGCAGAGGTCGAACGCGAGAAAAGGAAATGAGCGAGGTAAATGAGAAGACTATTCGATTCGATACGTCAAGGGAGAAAAAATGCGAGAAAAAAAGTGACGAGCCCTCGACCATATACCTGTATGCACATTCGGTCGAAAGGTGTAAGTCTCGGTGTAAACCGCTCAAGCGACAACGTCCGCTTGTATATAATGACGCGATAATGGTAAGCGAGTGAGCTGTGTTTTTGCAACGACCATCAAACGAATCACCGTTTGACAAGTCTTTGCTATACGAACGAGCGAACGCGATCACCTCTGTATTTTGACATGGATTTCCGTCCTTAGTCGTGTGTAATTGTAACGCTTGAATGAACAAACAATGCATTACATTGGACGTTGAATAGAAGTTCGATTGATTGATTCCTTCCTAGGGTTAAATAAATCTACTATGACTAAGATGCAGCTAAAGCAGTTTAGGATCAAATGACGCCCGCGCAGTTGCTGACTAACAAGGAGCGTGAATCATGTATACGGAAAAAAAAGGATTCTATTCAGACTGCAGCAGCTGATTTCTAAAACTTGACACATTTTTAATTGGTACTTTTATTACTGTAAAGCGTTGTATAATTGTAAAAAATATCACGCATGTGCACTTTTTTCTGCAACTTTTTTTCAACACTGTATACATCTGAAAGCTCATATACTTACAGCTTTATTATTGTAAACTAAAATAGTAAAAAATAAAATTCAATAAATTCATAAGCGACAGGATAAATTGAATGTAGTTTATGTCAACTAGACGCCAGGTATAGGATTTAGTAAAATATCCTCAGAGCTAGGAATATTAATTCAATGTGCATTATATTAAATATTTTTGTTATTGTCTAAATCGTAAAAGAGGCTATAAATTATAGTATACTGTAATTACCCTTGAAAAGTGTATAATCCGGTGAGTCTAAGAACAGAGGCTTTTATCCAGAGTTTTCTTCGTTTTCTTTCGAAGCGAGTCTAGAAAACTTTTCTCTTTAGATCTCTCTTGCCTCCATAAGCCTCTCTTCTTTCTTTTCTCTTTTTTGAGGTTAGCCTGGGGCTAGCGTGGACGCAACAGGCCTCTACTAACAAACTAGGAGAATCTGCGGTACTTCGTGTCTAGTGGCCTCTACGCGTGTAGTGCCATACATGCAAGAATGCTATTTACAGCCACAACGTAGATCGTCTGCCTGAGGGGAGTCTTGCGAAAAAATCGATGAGGCTATGACGTCGCTAGACAACAAGGAGAAAAATCACGTTTTAAAATATTGAGATAAAGTTTTTCTTGTTTGTTATTTTTTTTTATTTTATTTATACTTATTATTACGACTTCGATTCGCATTCAAATATCACTACCAACAGCCGCGCATAGCACTTTTATCTATTTCAATTTTTTTTTCAATTATATAATAGAAATTATTTTTCTCAAATGCAGATTTTTTTGCTTTATTACTATTGTGTGATCAAACAAAGATCTAGTACAAATAATCATTAATAAATGGATGATTTGTAAAAACTCATTTTCTATGCAAAATCGGAACTTTTACACATTTATCTGGAATTTCTTATCTACTTTCTACATAGTGCAATTTCTAATGTTTTTTTTAATCCTTCCCCATTATTGATATCCATTTGATATTTGTTAAATTTAAAAAGGAACTTTTTTTTTAGGAATCTTTGAAGCTTAATTTGATTTCTGATGCTAGCGTACTTTATATGTACTACACTTATATCAGGCAAGTGTATCAAAATTAACTTAATCTTCAATATTACAACATTGTTAGTCACATATAAAGTATCATTTACAACCCTGCAATTAATTTGAAATCAATCCGAAATTCCGCTTATTTCAATCAATCATACCAATTTATTCTACGCTTCAAAGTTGCGATCAAAAAGTCATTAGTTGAAATAATGCATTTAATTCAGAAGGCATCAAATTAATACCGTCAATTAAACTATAAGATTCTCATAACCATTCAGATTGTAAGCTTTAACGTAACGATCTACTTTTCCTCAAATCTGACTCTGGTAATTTATTCTGAGATTCCACTTGATCAACGGAATCCTTGATAACTGCTCGACACTTTAATCCCAGTCTCTTTCTCATAGATCAGCAATTTTTCGTACTTATACCTAAAATAATTAAGCGAAAAATTATAAATCCTAAACTAGAAGTAAACATTTTTTCAACTTATTTACAATAATTCAATCAAATAATAATAAACAAAAAAAAAACAATCAACCAGCATATAAAATGCATTTCTGGAGTCATATGTAAGAAATTGAAGGGTTCAAATATGAATATTAATGAAAAAGAACCTAAACTGCACTAAACCTATTATGAATACATGTGTATGTATCATACAAAATTGTGTTTCAGAAGCATGTGTACCTTCCCTTTCTCAATCCTCTCTCTCCCTATGACAACCCCCATGCACTCATCTTCCTCGAAAGAGACGCAGCATGAAGCACATCACGAGTTTGTATACCCCGCGTCGTCTAGTGCACTCTTACTGAATCCACATGTGCTCGCGCTTCGAAAATTTTTTCGTGAAATTATTCGCCTCTGAGAATATTACATAGTCGTGCGACGCATAAACGCCTATAATATGGGCCACGTGAATCAGCTCGACGACGACGATGTGTAGTGTTGGTCGCGAGCGGGGTTGTATGAATATTAATAAGTGCTGAGGCTGCTGAAGCTCGGATATCGAGAGTACTTGGCCAACGCTGTCGGTGCTGCTGTATCTCCACGACTGCCTGTCGGTCCTCCCTCTATGTTAATCCATGGTTTGCAATCTTTAGGCTGCTGCTGCTGGCACGGCACAAGTAGTATCGAGAGGATGGCTCGCTTTTATTTCCGCATTATCGTCTCGCAGAGTCTCCAGCCTCGGGTATAACGGGAAAGGCCCTTAAGGCGATTTATAGAACTAATGACTCAGCTCATTCGAATTACTGCGCTTCGTATATGTCTACGATTTAATTTTCTTGCGAAGGATATACAGCGTACAAATGAGAGGGAGTGATGATAATTTTCTTTGTAAATTGATTTTATATACTTTTATGCTGTCCCATAGTGATTTGATTTGTAATAATAAACGTATAAAAATCTTTGCCATCCCTGAAAGAAATGTTTACCATCAGTTGGCCATCTAACGATGAATATTCAAAGTCAAAACGTCACACACTACGATTATTTTATTATTATTTACAAAGAAGATTTTCACGAAGACATTTCAACGGTTTCCGAATGACAGAATCAGTATTTATAATAAATCTATACATTCTTATAATCTTCAAATATATGTTCTCGATAATTTCCTCAAAAGTCCATCGTTTCAACTGACTGAATTAATTGTATTGTGATAGCATTCAATATTGAATTTTCGCTGAATCAAACAAAAAACTACGACTAGACAATGCGAGAGAAATATATATTTTCATACTCTGGACAATATCTATAGAATTAAGAGTAAATGCGAAAAAAGTTTCCATGCTTCTCCGCTCTATCTAGCCCTGAGGGCGTATATAGCGGGTGCTTTTTTCGAGATGAACGAAATTGTAGAGCAGTCTGAGAGGCAAAACAAAAAAGAGACAAATAATAAAAGTAAACGAGTGCGAATGGCGCCACCATCGTCGGATGAGTTGTGCGCCGCGTTGTCGTGCATAATACGCGCGTTTGGAAAGAGTGGCACATTAAAATATTGTCCATTTTTTCCCGAGCGCTCCTCGGTAATACACGAAATACAGCGCATTCTCGCTCCTATTTTCCGCACACACTCTCTCCCTCTGTTCGTCTAGCTATCTCCCAATCCTCTCTCCCCCATCAGCCGTGGGCTCTCATCTCTTCGGATCTTCGGCGTCGTCGTCGCGCGTCGCAACCCCTCGAGACCACGCGACGCTAAGCGCAACGAAGCGAGTCCCTTTCCAATTTTTTCTATCCGAATCTTCGTTCGTCTCCCCCTGCTATCTTTTCCCGCCTCTCTCTTTCTCTCCCCTTCTTTCGATACGCGCACCAGGATGTGATGCAAATAGGGGTGCCTGGCTGGAGAGAAAAATATAAGCTGGGAACGGGGCGTAAACTCACACTTACGTGCGTCCATATACAGTATACTGAATGCAACTGGAGTATATATAGAACGCGTGCACAGGCGAAAATCAAACGCAAAGAAGAGGAAGCAAGAACGTAAGAGAGAGAAAGAGAGAGAGAGAGAGGAAGGGGGAGAAGCTTCGTGCGATAGTTAGAAAGAGATGGTCGATGGAAAGAGAGAGAAAAAGAGATGACGAAAAAAGTATGGTAGCGCGAGGGGGTGGGGGCCAGCCTGCCAGCCGGAGCAGGGTGCAGTTATAGGGGTGCTGCTGCTGCTGCAGTCCATCAAGAGTCTCTATACATGAAATCATAAGGCAGCTGCAGGAAACCACGCCTACCACCCCTCGTCGCGCTCCAATCCGAGAGGACTGCATTTGGAATCACGACCCCATCCTTGCTGCTGTTCCTGCATTGTGCCCACCACTCGTTTCTCTCTCTCTCTCACTCACTCTTCTCTCTCTTTACTCTCTTTCTCGCTGACTTTTTTTCCGCGCTTTATGCAGGCGGAGTAAAGCTCGCTTGCCAGACTTATATATCTTGAGCCCTCCATAACTGCAACCCCACCCCCGTATCGACGCGCGCGTTGGCTCGACGCACATGCAACGCGAGCGAGCGAGTCCTTCTCCACCCTTTTTCGCGCCCTTCTACGGCAAGCTCAACTCTTTCGACGCCTGCGGACCCCGACCTCCACACCAATTGGTTCGCCAGGATCCTAGGCGCGTATATGCCGCGGAGGAATAAGAGCTCGACGTCGACGAGCGAATATTCATTTTTCTATATATTCTCCTGCCTTATATGTCTCTAGCGATGGTAGCACCCCATTTTGTGCGAGAGTTATGTGTGTGCTTCGGCATGGATGTGGAAACTCGCGTAAAGTGAGAACTGTATAGATGGGGAGGTGGAGGCATCATGCATTTTCGTTATATATGCGCGCACGAGAAATATAAGTATATGCATATGCATAAAGATGAGACTATATCGCTGATTGAAAGATGCAAGGGGGGTGTGCTGTCGCTGTGTTGGTAGATTTGTGCGATATGCGCATATAGTCGGAGCTTTGCTTGTTGGGTTTGTTTACAGATATACACACCACTCGTTTCTTGTTGCAGATGCTGGGATTGCGACGTAATTGCGTGAAGGTATAGAGACTGGGTCTCAAGGGTGAGGTATATTATACAAGGAATCGCTGACGGCATCTCTGCGTAACGATCTCTCCTTTTCGTCGTTATTTTCTCGCTGTTTTGAGTTCAGCAGACATTGGTTTGGTATAGTACGAAATGTACACTTTATATTCTTTTACGTGCCATCAAAAGATTATTACGGGAATACTCGTGTTGTATACGTACTTTTGAATATGAGAAATTCATGCGCACATGATTATACGAGATATTGTATACATATAGTAGTATATCAACGCTATTTCTGTATATATTTTGAATTTTATATTGCAGAAAAAAATGTAGATCGTGTTTCAGGGATTGGCCCATGTCAGTGATAAAACCCTAAAGCACGACCTCCCCATTGTTTGGCCAATAAGTAGTTTTTATAACACTTAAAGTGCTTTTTTCTGACCATGTTTTTTACAAAAAAATACGGTGTACACCAAGGGCTAGTAGGCTTCATGATCTCATGTGGTTGCAGTACTTTTGTCTTATCTGACTGTCTTAGCAATCGGTTCAAAAAAGCCTACTTTACACCCTTGGTACATAATACACTATTTTCTGCAGTTTCATCCAAATCTATGACCAGAAGGTTGGTTATGGACTCTCCTTTGTTAGTAAATTTTGTAACACATGCACGATTTTTGCAGTTTTTGAGCCTAAAAAGCGAGCCTAAAGTGCTTTTTTTGACCGATCCGCAAAAAAATGGACTGTTTTGCACACTTCTTTAAAATTGCGCAAATCACGAGAATCAATACATGTTTTACAAAATACAAATATTATATGCAGCAAGGCTATGGCGGGCTTTTTGAACCCATGAGGCTTACCTTTGGCTCGTGCTAGTTCGCCTTAGACACGTACTGCAATCTCAACACTCGTTCTAGAAAAGTTCACTTTACGTACACTGGTACACAATACATATTTATTTATTTATTTTTCTTGGTACCAGGTACTATTCAAGTTGTCAAGTCTTCAAATATAGCATTATCTCCAAATGATATATAATAACGAATGATAAGCTGAGTTAAATCTAGCAAATTCAATATTCAAGCACGAATCCGTTTCCAATGCAAATTAAATTATTCGGTAACTTCATCAGCCGGTGCAATATGACAACTCGTCAAAAAATTTCTTCATGTTATTTGGTCTCCTCGATGTAGGATTAAGGGCGAGGGTTAAATTTTCTCCACACATTCGCTTGCGGATAAAGAGGCGAGTGAATCATTCGAAGGGTGCAGAGACGCGCGCATTTCCTTAACCTATCTAGCGTATCATCTTTTGAAAGCCCTCGAGCAACGTAAAGCGAGAAGCGATGAGTTCCCCTTCTACGTTTTTAAGCGCCAGCTCGCCCACCTTTTTGCTCATTCGATTTCTTCTCTCGAAGGGATAGAAGAGGCGACGACGACGCCGCGGAAATGGCTGAGCAGCCATTCGCTCGAGACTTCCGGCAGACTGGAGACAGAAATGGAGTCGTTTTAGCTCGGCTCTTTCCTCACGCTCTCGGGAAGAACGGTAACTGCGCCCGGAGAATGCCCCGGGAAATTGCCGTTCCCCAAAAATTGATAATAAATTCGATAATGGTTCCGCAATAATACAGGCATCGCCAGTATATACGGAAAAAGCTTGGGGAGGAAAATAGAGAGCGAGAGAGAGATTGCGAGCATAGGATAATCGCGTAAAATACCGCAACTTTTATTAATATTGGCGTCGACCTCGCCAGCTCACTGGTGTTCATGCACGTCTTATTTTACTGAATTTTCTATAGCATAATTTTTACCGCATTATGCACAATAGCTTTCTAATCTACTGTCAATAATCTTACGTCCCGTTCGCTTATGCATAATATGAACCAGTATTAGTTGCGTAAGTTCATAATACTATTTTCTTTTCTTCAGTTTATTTATTTTAAGAACTGAAAACAATAGTTTTAAGCAACGATTGTTTCCAGAAAATGTTCTCCATCGCAAATCCTGGTAGAGAGATCTCTTTTCATACTATACGTAAAACATAATGAAAAGGCTCAAGCGAAAGCGAGTGTCTAATTTTTCATCAATTGACATAAAAGAACAACTGTGCAGTTAGAAAAGATAACATAATATGATTAGATTTGCTCCCGGAAAGTGAGACCATTACCTAAAAAGCAAATGAACCCCTACACTTTTCGTGTATATATACTATAAACATTAAATATTACATCATTAAATATCATGACAGACATAGAATAGAATCGTCCCCGCTTCTTGAGCTTTCCCTTTTTTTATCTACCCGGAAAGCAGTCCTTCACATTTCTACCACGGGCAAATTCCGCCGGTTGTCCCGAGTCATTTATCGCATGATCATATACTATAACGTTCGCCCTAATGGCGATGAGATTTATCGATAGAGTTGTCCGTCAAAATCGGCCTCCGGGTGCGCGCGCGCGCGCGCTTAGTATAGCGTACAGAAAAAACGCGCTATGCACCCGGTATGCCTCCCTTTGCTTTTGCCAGCATCAGCCACCATATTTCGTCGTCCCTAATTTCGTTCATTCTTTCGTTTTTTTCGCCTCGCTTTTTTATTTCAAAGCATCCAATGAAAGTAACGCTGAGCGCGCCCGAGGCCCTTTACAAAGAGCAGCCGCCGCCAGGCAGCACAGCCGGCCCGCCCTTTTGCTCGACACTATGTGTATAAACGCGTTTACGAGGGGCACGTGGCGCACGACGACGAGTGACGTAATTACGTTTAACGTTTAACGAGCTAACTCCTGCTAGAAAATGGCCGTGTATGCCCCTCTGGCTGCAAACAGTAAAGCCATTATCGCTCGCCCTCTGCTCGGTTGCGCGCGCGCGCACGTTTTCGCTACTTGCATTTTCTTCTATCTACTGTCTTCGCCTCGCTCTTTCTCAACGGGGGAGAAACTCACTGATAGACTTTTCCTCTATTGGGTTCGCCTTTTTCTCTCTTCATCTGCGGAGAATCGAGTTTCGAGGCTACTAATTCGAAGATCTTTAAACTTCAGCTTAATTGCTTCCTCGTGCACACTGTTGCTTGCCGAGTTAAGCTAGATGACGTTATTTAACGGGAACTGCTAAATGGGATGAAAGCTTCAAAAAATTATTTAAGCTATACCATCGATTAATCATGTTTTAATAAGTTATCGTTATTATCTTTCGAATTGCTGTATAAGCTATATCTGGCCCTTCAAAGATTCATAAACTGACACAATGATTGTGACAAAGATGTAAAGAGCCGCTACGAATAATTTATTGGCAAATATATAGCTTCTTAAAAACTTATTTATCGTTACCTTCAAAAAGAACTATGTTGTGTCCACATGCACAAAATATATTCACTTTGATTGTATTCATTGTTATTTACAGAATGTGGACTTTACGTATACACAATTTCAGCTATTGTATCGAAAAAATCTTCTCACTACTATCAAATTTAAATAACCAATGATTATTGTTTTGTTGAATAATTCAAATATACATACATTTTATATCGCTCAGCCTAACAGTTATATTTTCTTGGCCAAGTCCATAAAAGCGCAGCGTTAAAATAATTGACCGACCGCTAGCTTGCACACGAATAAAGGGTCCATTTGCGGAATTGCTCAAATCTCTATCGGTAATTTCTTCAAGAGCAGCAGCCTGCCAGAAGCAGAAAGAACGGCATCTGCTTCTATGTCTTGCTTCTTGTCCTCCTCGGACTCATCCTCCATTTCCTCCACTACTGCTATATCCAATGACGCTAAAGGTCCGCGAAAAAGTCGTTTCGTCGCCGCGTCTATATACGAGCCATTGTGGGAAAAATCGCGCGCTGCCGAGTGAGGGTCGAAAAATTCACTCGTTTCCCTCAGGCTAGTGCTCGTCGACGGCGACTTTCCAATGCTGTGGATGGACCCAAGCTTGTATACACCTTTATACATGTATCTGTCCATCGCGGCGTGCTGAATGCTTGTCACTGACAGAAGACGGGCTTTGTTGGCGCGCTCGAGCGGGGAATACGGCTAGTGGCCCAAGGAAAATTGTTCGTTGTGCGCGACTACGTCGGGGTAGCTGGAGAATGAAAGAGACGCGAGGCTTTACCACTTTCTTTATCTTCTCGCAGACCAGCTTGAATTGAGGGATGAAATTGTTCAGGGTTGCTTTATTATATTGGGTCTAAAGCACTGCTATATTATATAGCGAGTGGTATCATTTGCCGCGTGATGATGCATTAATGTTTGGTTATACAAAGAAAAGAGAGTTTTTCATTTATGCTCACACAACGCCTTCATCTGGTCAATATATTTTCAATTTATTTGCCATAGTAAACACAAACTTATGAAGAAGTTAAAAAAACAAACAAGACTGGCGTACCTATATGCCAGAAGGAAAAGAAATAATTGTACAATGTGTAAAAAGAAGTCGATAGGTGACTCAATAAATGGAATCGAGTTGCACATAAAACAACAAATAATAGACAAGATCCCGGAATAAATTCGATGAATATATGCGTTATTATACGCCGCAGTCGTGTTTTTTAATCAGATGCATTCAACGCAATACAAAAAACACAGACTCAACAGACGCGGAACCTCAAGGGTTTCGATGTCGAGTATGATCTGCACTATAATACAGTACGCTGCATACATAAAGACGAGCATGCGCATATATAAACCGCAAAAAGCTTTTTCGCCTCGTGAAAGCGTTGATATGGTTGTCATTGCAGAATTTTAAGAGCATATGGATACCGGAATCGAAAGGGAGGAAGAGAAAGAAGAAAAAAAATGCTTAATGTTGCACTTCTCGGATTCCAGACAGTACACGGAGACTCCATATGTACGCCAAGCGAGCTTACACATTTGCGCGCTTGTGTCGTAACGTCAGGAGGGTCAGGCATATACATCTGATGCGGGGATGAAAAAAATGTCGCCGGTACTCGGCAGCGGCGCGGTACAAAGGCCTAGCTCGAATTTTAATAATGGATTTATGCGCATATGTTTAGCCCCCGTCATTATTTTCCCGCATTGAAAAACGCATTGAACGTGCGCGACTTGTGATTGCGTGCGGTCTCATTGCAGGAGGGTGAAATTTCAACGAAAAACGATCGTTTCTACGATTGCATGTTTTTCAAATAATTCTACTTGTTTTTGTAGCGTATTGTACGGTTTTGACGTCAAGCTGATGTGTGAATGGAAACGGCGAGTTAAATGTAAACTCGTTTGATGATTATTTTTACGCGTTATGTCGTGATTGCTTGACCCTTGATAATTATCTGGAAATTTCTATTATTGGAATTAATAAAAAATCTTTAAACATTTGTTTATTACTTTTCTTTTGATCATTGTATACAATTGATTGATTTTGGTATAATGAAAAAATAGAGGTTTATTACTTTCATAGTTTAGGATTGAATCGTAATTGATTTTTTAATAGCACTTTTCGGCACGGTTTCGAAAGTAGATTGTTTTATAGTCTCGGACAATATTTTATACTACAAGCGCAGAAAAATCATACCAAAGTTGTGATTTTGAGGTTGGAATGGTATACAAATTTTGGTATTGTTTAGTATTTTTTAAAAATTATGTAACGTTTTAAAATTTGTATAATACCATGAAAATTATATACATATCAGTTCTTAAATAAATGGATATAGTGTTTTGTTTTATTCATTCAGAATCAGAAAATATATCAAAGTAGTTATCTTGATGCATTATATCAATAAGATAGAATTTTATTAATTTGACTATTGTCTTTTTTTCTGATACTCGTATATGAAAGAATTCCTATAGTTTAGTTGAAAAAATCGTTCATGTTTTACAAGAAAATTTTTATACTTCCTT
>UCQR01018949.1:15754-72458 GCA_900474235.1 Cecidostiba semifascia | reverse complement strand
TTGTAACTCCGCTCGTTCCTGTGGTAGCAGCCTGTGAGCCATCTCCAGGACGGCGTCCAGCCTGACTTCGGGGCAAGCCTCGAGTTCTTTCTTTATCCTACTGACGACCGCATCCTTCTTCACGCAGGACATGTTGCGCAGCAACACGCTGTTCTCGATCGTGACCTGTTTTTCCATCCAAGTGGACGCTGCCTCGTCGTTGTCCCACAGGTAGGACTCGGTAGCCCCCTTGTCTTCGACGAACCAGCGACGTAGCATCGCCTCTATCTGGCGCTCGCCCAGTTCGGGTTGCGTCTCTAAGATTTGTCGACGCAACCTGTCCTCGAGCAGTCGGCGCCTCAGTCTCCAGTAGAAGAAACGACGCGCGTTGCGCCAGGGTACGATCTCGTTGATGCAGCCCTTTTCCAGCATACGCTCGGGAGTATCGTGCAAGTCGGCAAAGTGTACTGCTACCTGGTGATACATGGGTGCGAGCAGGTTCTCTCGTGTCTTCAGTTCAGCCTCGAGCGCGACCTTCTCCTCGGTGGGACCGCAGGTCGCACCGAGCGCCGTGATTTTCTCCTTGAGACGTTGAACAATCGGATCCTCGCGCTGTATCGTTTTCAGGATGTCTTTCTGCCGGAACTTGATTTCGACGATACCCTCAGGCTCGAGCACGCCACCGCGACTCGTTGTTTCCGCGAACATCTCCATACACTGCGGATTGATGAACGGGTCGACTACCGCCCAGGCTCCTCCTCGCAATTCACCATTGGGTGGAATGTAGACCAAAATCGGTCGCGTGTACTCGCGTAGCCCATCGACGATGTAGGCGCCGAACTTCATGATTTGCTCGTACATGTCTGTAAGCAACGAAATTCTTAGTATACTGACTCGATCGACAAAAAAAATCAACGCGAAAAATAAAAGAAGAATAATTAGATACCTTTCATGCCACCGGAGAAACCACGCCAGTTAGCAAATATGAACAGAGGCAGCTCTTCCTTGCCGAAGTCCTTGATGGCTTGTGCCGTTTTGTAAGCGCTATCGGGATACCAAACTTGTCCGGCCTGCGAAACAGTCTTGGCTTCCGAATCCAAGTTGGCTGGATCAGCTGGTAAGTGAAGCTCAACGGTGCGTGTCTCTACGGCTATCACACCGACGGGTATACCTCCGAGTCTCGCTCTACCCGTGACCACGGTTTGAGCCCAAGGCCTCATGATCTCCTGCAAAGTCACCAAATCGTCAGTAAATTTGCCAACTACGTAACTTTTTGTTACAAAAAATAAAACTAACCGCCCATGATCCTTTGTCGAAGAATCCACTCTCCCAAACGTTGGCGTCCGTAGGCAGCGGTCTACCTTCCAACATCCAACGCGGATCGTAAGGCGCCTTGGTGGGTAAGTACATGATTTCTCTGTCGATCGGATCGGAAATAATAGGGCTAACAGGCAAAGGTGCGCCTTTGACACGAGGAACGAAGCTCAGCCACCTGAGGACAGTGGAAATACCGTCCAGGTCGCGCGGCTCAACCGCGTGCGATATGCCGTTGTTGTGCATGATCTGAACGCCACCTAGTTGGTTGTTGCTGGCGTAGACCTCGCGACCCAACACCGAATTCAAGGCTCTGTAACCCGTGAGAACGATGTGCGAGTTCTCGATCTGGATGACTCGTTGACCGAGACGCACGAGATACGAGCCAATACCAATAGCGCGGCATGATACCACGGATATCGTCACCACCTGAAATTACAAATTTGTGCGATGATTAAAAATTTGAGAGTTAACAATCGCGATAGGTAGATTGAAATCCTTTACCTCGTCGTACGCTCTGGAGGTTTCACCGGCAATCAAACCGGCGTATTTGAGATTCTCAACACCGAGTCCATCCTGTTGTCCGATGATATCAGTGATTTTATAGCGCGACTCTCCCTCGTCCTCGATCAAGCTCGCCTTCACCGAATTCAGCGGCGCGATCCGAGCATAATCGTCTGGCGTCAGATAGATGTACTTGAATCCCTTCTCCGGATCCTCCTTGTCCTCCCACGCTATATGGAACAGGCCCTTTACCTGATATAAAGGAAAAAGAATGAGTTTTTCATTGTCTTGCGAGGACTAAAAGTAGTAATAAAAATCGTTCGCGCACTCACCTCTTCCGCAAGTCCAATACGAGCACCGGCATTAGCCGAGAAGTATATTCTGGGAATGCCAAGCTGCCGCGCTTTCTCCGACGCCCTGTAAAACAGCAGATCTTCCTTGGGTCCGAATGAACCGATTAAGCATGTCAGATCGTTGGCGATAAGAATGATGTCTCGGCCATTCGGACACTCCGGCGTGTAGAGCGTCAGTCTCCAAGCAATCATACCCACGTCGTTCTCTCCGGGCAATCGCTTCTGCTCGACGAGGTTTTCACCTTCCAGGACGAGCTCGACACAGTCCATGACGGGATGAGGTATGGTAACTTGTTCTGATGAAAACAGGCACAATTAGAATCGAATTATAGAAGTCGAACCGGTATTAATTACATTATACGAACCATTAAGGGCGGCGGCCTCTTCGGCGTACTTAGCCCAAGACTTCTCAATCTGCTGCCGGAACATATCGGGCAAGTCGTAGACGTAAGTAGTTCCAGCGCTTTGGGCCTGGAATCTCTTGGCCTGCAGATAGTCCTTCGTGAGGTAAGGCGTGGAAATAGGCAAGCCGTGCATCGGTCCAGGCCTCCAGTTGACGTTGTTGCTGCTGTTGCTCGGACAGTACGATTCGAATCTAATCACACCGGTCTTGGGATCGGTAGCCTCGGCGTACAGATGCAGGTCGATACTGTAACCGCTGTCATTGGAAATACAAAGCCTGACATTGGAGGTCGGTTTTCCTGGCGCCGGCCTGATGGTCATCTTGATCTCGGCCTGTCTGACTCTGAGTTTCCAGAGTCTGGGACCATAGCGTAGCACCATACTCGTAACGCTCTCCTCGATTCTGGCCGGGTCCATGATGACAGTTGGCACGAAGTTCAGGAAGATGTGATTGCAGTCTGTGCGCTTAGCCAACGCGTGCGAGAAGGCAACTTCGAGCTCGTCCATCGCTTCGAGCAACACCCGTTCGCCCTCGTTGTGCAGGTAGTCGAAGCTGGCCTCCTTGGTGATGAGATCCGAGTGTCGAATGATCGAGCGAATGAAGAAGCGGTAGTCGGTGACCTGTTGACCCTTTGCTACCTTCGCCTGGCCGAGATAGAGGTGCATCTTTTGGTTGGAGGTCGGCAGCGCCTCTAGATCGTAGGTGCGCATGCGATTCAGCTCGATGTGGAATGCGCAGCCGGGCTCGAGGTGACGGTAGATCCTGTCCTCTACGAAGTTGTCGCGCTGACGGAAGGTGAAGAACTTGGGGAACTGACGCTTCTTCAGCGCGGCGAAAGTCACGCGCCTGATGCCTCGGGCCGTGAGCTCATCGCGGTTGCTGGTGCACCACTCGTCAAAGAGTCGGGCCATGGTGGCGTCATCCTGGTTGCCCTCTTCGCGCACGGCAATGCTGAGAATGTGTACGGGCTCGGCTTTCTGGGCCTCGCGCTCAACCTGCTGTGGAGGCTGAGCATTCTGGTCCACATTTATGGAGGTACTGTGACGAGACTCGCTGCAACCAACAGCGGATTCGACGGCCTCGAGAACTTTAGCCGATAGAGAGCTGGGAGAGGAGAGGTCCTCAAGGAGGTCGAGAATTTCATCGGCGTATTGAGAGAATTGCGCGAGGTCCTTGAAAGCGGCCATTGCTCCGGTTCGATGGTTCACCAGCGAGTGGTTCTGTCTGTTGGGGTGATTGTTCGGCAGCATGAACTGGAAGTGAACGAGCGGCAATTCGCCCGACAGCTCGAGATGCTGTAGACAGGTGAGCTCGTAGCTGATGTAGGCCCGACGGACGTAGACCTCGAGGGCAGCGTTGCAGACTGCCCTGTTAGAATGGTAGAAGAAGTCGTGGAGAATATCGAAGATGCAGGTCTCGGACAGAATGAGCTTCTGCAGGTTCTCCGGGTGGAAGTCGTGACCGTACATGTCGACCGCCGATAAGAAAATGGACTCCATTTGATTGTGTCGGAGTTCGTAGGCCGGTTGATGGGCAGCGATGAGTACCTGTCGAGCGCGCAGCGCCACGCGACTGTGCTCCTGTCTGTTGAGACTCGTGAGTTCGGTCAGAGTCGAGGCGAGCTCGTCAGTCAGACCCGGCTCGTTAGCCCAGAGATGATCAATCAACATCGTGACGAGCACGTTCTTCTTGAGTACCTGGATATGACTGAAGATCGTTCCAGTGACCTGGCTGATGTCGTCCTTGTGCTTCTCCACTAGGGCAGAAACACACTTGTCGTAGTGACCCTGCTGGAAATGTACCTCAACGGTGTAGTACTGACGCAGCAGCTCGTGCACTGCCGTCTTCATGCGACCGCGGATACCATTGCGGTAGCGTTGCACCAGCTGCACGATCGCCTGGGTAGTTAGGAAGAAGACGTCGCGCTCGGCACGTTTGGATAACGTAGCAGCATGGCCATCGATTACGGCGGCAATCTGCTGGCTGGGGAACTGAGCGAGCACCGATGTGATATTGCGCTCGTACAAGGTCATGAGCTTACGGATCTTCTTCTCTACGCTGAGCGGTACGCGACCCGAGATCGTAGCTATGACTTCCTGGAGTTCGAGGAGCGGCAACGAGGGGTCGCGCAACGATCCCATAAACTTCTCGACAAGCTCGCGTAGTCTGGGCAGGTGATAGGGCTCGGGCAGACAGTAGCCAGCCAGGCAGTTCTCCAGAGCGGCACGATACTTGGCGTGGAGGTGATTCAATTTCTCCGGTACAGCAGGACTGGTAGGACCAGGGAACTGACCGTTGTAGTCTTGAGCCCTAGTGACGAGCGACGGATCGTCGAGTTCGAGACGGGCTATGAGACTGCCAGCCTCGAGTACGGCACCAGGTCGTTTGACGTAGAAGAGCGTGCCGGGCTCGGAACACGTGACGTTCATTACCATCTTCATGACTTCGATTTCGGCGTAGGCCTGACCGGCTTCCAAGTGACCGCCGTCTTCGACGAGGTAGTTGATGAGTTTACCAGCCGACGGGCAGCGCAGCAGCGACGGATCATTTTCTTTCTCGAAAACGCAGGTCTGGTTGCCGATGACGACACGATAACGCTCGACCTCCTCGCGCATGTAGGTCGTGAAGCTGCCTCCATCGAGGGAGAGAAGTAGGCCACCGTCCGACAGTCTGTGTATCTCCACCTCCTTGTAGGAACCGTTCATAACCAGAAAGTAGCTGTTGGGTCCCGACTTGGTCACCTGGACCTTGTATTTGAAGCCATCGTGGATAAGCTCGATGTAGACGACGTTATCGAGGTCAATGCAGGCCTGTATCTGACCGCGTTCCAGAGACGTTTGGAATCCACTGAAGGCCGCGTTGATGGTGTTCTCGGCAATGTGAAGCGCACCGCAGGTGACAGCTAGCAGGACATCGGGTTTGTCGCTTCGCACACGCTCGGCAATCAGCGCATCCAGCCAGGCGGTGTCGATGTTGTTCGTCTGGAAGGACTCAGTCTCGAGCAGAGTGATGAGGTACTCGACGGTCGTACGGAAGTCACCACGGATGCTCAGTTCTTTCAGAGCTATGACTAGGTTCTCGCGCGCCTGGTGCCGATCCTCGCCCCAGGAGAAGCAGTGACCGAACTGCGAGTCGGCGAACTCGTGTAGACCTCCAGAGGCGCCTACGGAGAAGTAACCCCATACGTTCTTCGACGAGCGAAAGTTCAGCTCTTGGACCGTACCGCTGCTGGGCTTGAAACCTGAATCAATAAATAATTTAATCAGTCACGTGTAAAACATTTAAATTAGTCACAGACAAATCGAACTCACCCTCATCGGGGTTCTCACTGGTGATCCTAGCAGCGATAACGTGACCCCACGGTTGGGGTTTGTGTCTGGGCTGATCAAAGTCGATGATAGTGTCACCCCAGGGACTCTCTCCGTACATCAACCTGATGTCCTTAATATTGTGAAGGGCTAGACCCATGGCGATCTGAAGCTGAGCTGCGGGCAGATTCACGTCTGACACCATCTCTGTGCAGGGATGCTCGACTTGCAGTCTAGGATTCAGCTCGAGGAAGTAATATCTACCCGACGTGTCGTACAGATACTCGACGGTTCCCGCGCTCACGTAGCCTACCATCTTGGCCAACCGTACTGCAGCCTTAAAAAAAAAAAAGAACAACGTTACACAAACAATCTAATATTTACAAAAATCTCATATATCAAACATCAAAGTCATGCATAGTCACGCTGACCTTCTCCATCTCCTCGAAGACCTCGGGCTTGGCAATGACCGCGGGCGCTTCCTCGATAATCTTCTGATGTCTCCTCTGAATAGAGCAATCACGACCGAATAGCGATATAGCGTTTCCATAATTATCGGCCAACAGCTGCACCTCCAGATGCCTGGCGCACTTGGCAAGCTTCATAATAAAAATCGGCGATCCCGGAACTTCGGCCTGCACCTGCCTAAACAGCGAGGGCAATTCCTCGGCGTTCTCCACTTTCCTGATACCCTTACCGCCACCTCCTTCACTAGCCTTCACCATGACCGGGTAGCCGATTTTGTGGGCCGCAGCCAGAGCTTCGTCTAGGGTCGCAACGCATCCCTTCTTGAACAACTCCGACGAGATCTTGATCTTCTTACCGCTGTACTGAGCTTTGAGCTCCGAACCAGACCAAGCCATAGTCGGTACGTCAGCCGTCTGCGCGACGATACTCGACGCGATTTTGTCACCCAGAGCCCACATAGCCCTCTCCGATGGTCCGATGAAGGTGACGTTGTTCTTGTGCAGAAGCTCGGGAAGCTTCGGGTTTTCCGAAGCATGACCCCAACCAGCCCAGACAGCCTGCACTTGCGTCCTGTTTGCTATGTCGACGATCAGCTCGACGTTCGCGTAGTTGTTGTTATTGCTACCTCCTGGAACAGGCACGTACTGGTCCGCCATCTTTATGTACTCGGCGTTGGCTTTTAAATCCTCTGGAGTAACCATCACGACGAATCGGACGGCCCTTTCGTTCTTGAACATCTCGTAGGACCAGCGGCGGATGGAACGCATACATTTTACCGCTGCGATACCGTTGTTGGCTATCAGGACCTGGAATACATACAAAAGTGGTTAGCCTTGACTGAGATTTTTTTCTTTTCAATGTCAACATCGTTATCGTCGACGTTGCAATTAGGCAAATCGCTTAAATCGAGAAAGAGAGATAAAAAAAAAAAATAATAATAATATCTGCGGCTAAACAAACTGATGACAATAAATGCGCGCCAGCTTTTAATTTCGCGCGAGTATGAAACAGCAAAATCGGCACATCCGTCCTCGCATGGAAAGAAAGAGAGAGGGAGAAAAAAAAAAAGTAAGTGTTTGCAGTAGTACGCGTCCACGACTGAATGTTGGCATTGACGCGTGTCAGCACATTAGAAACTCGTTAAACTGGCCTATACCATTAAATCAGTCGCTACTTATTTTCGAGTGCGTGTGTGTGTGTATATATAGCCGATGCGTATATATAATAGCGATCCTCAAGGAAAAAACCGTGAGACCTCTCTCTTTTTCTTGATTTTTCTATACATTTACATTTGGAAACGCCGATTTTTCCTAAATGTATACATATATATATAGACGATTAACATATTATATATAGAGATATAAGAGTATACACGAGTTTGAAGATTACAGCAGAGGAATAACTTTAATGGCTTTTTTTGTACATAACACTTTTTTGATACGACACAATCGTATAAAATTTTTTCTCTCTCGACGTTACTATATCTACCGAAAACTCCTTTTACACAAACACACGCAATCTCGCTTGTACATATACACCATAAGTATATATATATTCAGCGTTAAAAATCACGTCCAAGCGCTAAAATCTCTCACCTTATTGATGACGCGTGTGCCTCCAAACCGATGTACAAATTCCTCGGGTGTAGCAACGGTGAAGTCCTTCTCCATCTGCCGACTCTGCGCCTGTATCATCACCGTACCCTGCGACATGCTGGGCCTGAAAAAAAGTCACGATCACACAGTCAGAAACTGAATATAGCAAAAAAAAAAATACACACAATATCCTGGCATTATATATTATCATATCCTCATACACTGATGCGAGAGAGAGAGAGTGAAAAAGCAAACTCGCTCCTCTACATCACATATGTATATATGTAATATACATAATATTAAAAAATACACAACAACATATAACGCATTACGTCATTCCAAGATGATAGTTCGCAGTAGTAGAAGAAGAAGAGGAAGAAGAGGAAGAAGTAGTAGCAGTAGACGATGATGTATTAATCTCCTCTGGATTCATAGGTCCGATTTCAAGACTGTTCATCCTTGACAGTCCGGAGGTGAGATTGTCGGAACTCTTCCAGATCGGATCCTTTTCGCCGGACTCGGCTAGAACGAACCTCTTGATGCGCTTCATACCGAGCGCCGCGTCGACGATCCAGCTCATCAATTCTTGCGCTCTTAATATATATTATTGTACCGCTGCAGTCATCTTGGACATTCCGCACGGAAGGAAAACGGTATATGTGGAGCAGCAGTTTCACCTGTACGAGACGTGTTGTAAGACTGAACGGCTGATGCCGTCGAGGAAAGAGAGTCTTCAGGACGAGAGTCATTCCCCCTCTCCAACCTTCTGATATGTCTTGAAGTCTGTGTTTTACCGCCGTCAGGTGAGTAGGCATATATACGTATAACGCACGTGTGTCTTATATAGTGTATTGTATACTCTTTTTTTTTTTTGTCTTACCTTTCGCTTCTTTATATATCTGAGAGATGTGCGGAAGCCGACGGATGTATCTTTATATAGTATAGCGCATGATCGTTATTATTATTATTAAGCGGTTTATTTATTTATATTGAGATTAAATTATTAGGAAGCTTGGCTTATAAAGTTGTCAGTGCTGACACTGCGCTATATACTGTCGTGTGACCTCTATAAATTTGCATTTCTTACGCGCGAGATCGACCTTTGATTTTTCTTTTGCCTGATGGCTATGTTCGAAAACCGGTTGTAATACGACAATGGAAAAGTAACAAACTTAGATGTCGAGCAATTCGAAGCCTATAATATTACCGTTACATGTGGACATTGCCCAAGGGACTTTCACACCGCATCGCTTTTCCCATCAGGCACAACGATGGCCACGTTTATTGCTGTGATCGCATTTCTTTTTTTTATTTTTTTGTTTCTGGTATGAGGCGTGAGCGCGTAAGCTTGTGCTGAACATTTATATTTTTTTACGTGAACTTTGATAACATTGAAAAAAAATTCTTGTCAAATATGGATATATGATTGCGTGCGACGATATACATTTCGGAATTTCAAACGGTATATACAGAGGCGGGAATTTTAATTGTCTCGAATACCGGCGTAGGGTAAAGACGGTAAAGAAGATTCTCATTTGGATTCTTGCATATTTTACCATTTACATTAAGGTGCTCGCTTATATGTGTTTTTTATACCATAGTTGTAGGTATTTTTATATAAGTATGACATAAAAAGTGAAAACTTGCGATCGATTTATCTCTATCAGTAAACAAGAGCACTTTTTTATGCTATATAGAAAATCAATTTGTTTCGATATCGTATATATATATGATACACATCGCGTCATATATATGCGTGAATCAAACCACATATATACAGATGATTCACATTATACGAAATACGACATCCTTATCTCGGATAATCGCGCGATTTCGAGAAAAATAAGTAAAAAATTATCAAAAGACATTAAAACATCGTCGTATATACATACAATCCAGAACCTCGAACTAAAACAATACATGTAAATATATAAGCTCCGGCATATCGAGTGTGTCTCGAAGCTTTACATAATGACCTCTATATGTACAATATCCTCGAAATCGTATTTACTCGTCAAATTTTCCAGCAAATTGATTATTTTTAAACCCTTCTCTCTCGTCAGCAAGAAACATGTACACACACAAGCGATTATTATTATTTGTTTATAATACGTAAACAACTCCAAGCAAAAACAGTTAACAATTTTCTCTACGTACATATATACAAGAAAAAAGCTTCTATATTACGTCCGCAGCAAACATTTTTAAAATTTCTTATCTCTCTCTCTCTCGTACGATTATTACATACGTACGAAGAGAGAGAGAGAGCGACTTTTTACAAGTAGTACGTATAGCTACTTTTCTCAACCATGTATTATTAAGCCCCGAATATTCATCGAGAGACTTACGTTAGCGCTGACCCCGGAAACCCACATTTTCATATATTAGGTTCTTCCAGTCACAAATACCTCTCGACTATCTATCTATATATTAATCATTGCATAACACACAAACACACAAACACACGCACACATACACTCTCACGCAAAGAAACAATGCAAATCCGTAGAAGAAGAAGAAGAAGAAGATGGGCGTGTGTAAAGTGCTAGTCATCTACCTGAGTCGTCTGCGTCGCTCGACCAGGCCATTGGGTATATTCTGCTGTCCCTGTTGGCTCGTTTGATGCTGAAGTTTGTCCCCAGGGAAGCTATCACCTGTCTCTGCCAGCTCCTCGCCGCCGGCGTCATCCTCAGTCTCGCCCAGGACAAAACTCACCGGTTCTGCCATCGTCTTTTCACCTGATGACGATGATTTATCCACCTCCTTGGTTGTTTCCTCGACTGTGGTCGTCCTTGTCGTCGCTTCTTCCTTAACGTTACCTTCAAGTGCAAAATTCGACTCTATACGCGCACTAAATTTTTTTTTTGTTTTTTTTTGTTTTTTAGAGAAAACTCGAGATACGATGTATAATTTTCAAAACAACGCACCGCATACCCCAGGGATATATGGACACTTTATTTTTTTTTGTCATGCATCTCGCGATGGGAAATAAATTACATGAAAGCGCTGCAGCAACCTGTTGAGTCATTCCTTTTTACCCGTGGTTATCACAGCTGTGTGTGTGTGTGTCTAGAATGTGTGTGTGTATCATGTCAAAGGATTGATTTATATGGTAAATGATGGAGAAGCAGCAGTAGAGAAACGATCGCTATGAGGAAAACATTATATCGTCGCTATACCAACGAAAAAAAAATCCCAACTCAAAAAAGACCTATTTTGATTGTCTATTATATTAGGGCACCAGAGTAAATAAATTCGTTTAGAGCCTGCTGTATATATACTTTAAGTTTATCAGGCCCCAAACGAATTTATTTACTCTGGTGTCCTAATAATGGACAATCAAAATACACAGGCCTTTTTTTTTTGAGTTGGGATTTTTTTCGTTTGGAGCGACGATATATCATGTTTATTACCAACCAATATTCATTTTCCTCGCTATAGCGACCTGTACACCAAAAGCAAACAAGTTTATTATATGTAAAAGCGATGACGATATAATGTAATCCAGAAGATTTTTATTGTTGTTAAACGAAATACCGATAAGAGTCTCGTAGATGGCTCGAAAAAGCATACACCTCGACGGCGATCGCGCCGCAGCTCTCGACAATATTATGTATATCAATAACTCGACAAGACAACGCGCGGCTGACGACTGATCGGTGCCTCTAACTGACGATCCAGTTCGACTCGACTCTTCGGAAACAGTCGAGTTCAAGGGTCATGTACGACGCGCTTCGAAGCACATGTATATGTAAACACGTGTGTATAATGTATGTGTGTAAGTGTATATATTGCTGGTAGACACCTCTTATCTTTGAATATGTGTATAGTAGCTTTCCTTCGAGACTACATATAATCGTTATCGAATTCACGCATTGTTCATGCAGATACTTGCTACATATCACCGCATCCTCCGCAACTTACAATTCGGACGGTGTGTTGTATTTTCATTTTTTTTTTTTTTCAATGTGATGTTGCTGTAGTAGCTTATCGGCAATTAGCTCGTAATCTTAAGTGACATAATATGCGTGTGTGTGTGTATAGACATGCATTTTATGTTTGTATAAAAAGTGATGCTAAATTTGTATACGTTATTGTGTAACGGGGATGAGGCGATCGAGGAAAAACGAAAAATCTTGAATCATATCAGATGCCGATTTTTTTCTTATTTCTGCTACCTAAGCAACTTTTCTCATCTCTTATCGAATCATAAAAATCGAATATTATCCCTATAACCAATGCGATTCGTTATTGCAAAATGTGTGTACAATAATACGACAAAGCTGTAATAACGAAAAGAAAAACGATTATTATATTACCCTTGGAATCGACTTCGAATTAAGTCGCTCGAACGTCAACGTCGTCGTTCGCTTTCCTCGTTTTTCGCATATATGTAAAATCGAATTACGCAACTCCCACACCGGTCCCACGGCAATAAACAAACAAAAGAGCTGCACATATTTGGTGTACTAGATATAAATCCATATATTTTGAATCGTAAAATTTTCACTTTCGATAATATACGAGCTTCAAAGCTATGAATTTCCCCCTAAAGATACAATCTTTGCATATAACACAGAGAAAAAAGTGTGATCGCGCGAGTGAAGACGCTCGCGTTGCATAATAATTTCTTTCTGTTTTGATGTATAGCAGAAGGCATCAGCGTCACACCACGTTCTCTTCTCTATATATACACATATATATTGACTTATCAGTATAGTATGAAGAAGAGACTCTCGATTCTTGTATATACATATATACATATAATATACACTTTCCCCCAAATATCATGCAGTTCCTCAATGTTAAGGTTACTCTGTTATCTGGCCATCGCTTTTATATATACTTATTCTCACTCTCGTGCTTTGCATGCGCTCGATTGATGGTTAATTCGAGTGGTATATATAAGCCCTCTTTTATCGATCAACAGCTCATTACTAATACTTATTGATTAATTGATACAAATCGGTATTATGTTTTTCTTCTTTCCGATATGCACTTTATATACACAAGCTTATTTCGCGCGTTGGTTATAAAAGATCGCGTGTGTGTATGTGTGTGGATGTAAACCATATATGTATATATAGCAGACCTTTAAGCCGGTATAATATAGTGTAGTCACGCTAATAAAGTCGTATTAAGGCTTACTTATAATGGTCGACGCACTGATACAATATATACAGTGACGTTTCAATGATTTACATATCAACTCATCTGTATATCTTTTTTTCTTTCACACGATGATTATTGCGAGTCCAGCTTTTTACAACTGATGTTCTTCTTCGTTAATGGATTTCTTTTTCTCTTCAATTGTAATGAATTAAAAGCTTTAATCAATGTTAATCCATATTAATTATACAAATGAGCAAACTGTCTCCACCCTCTGTGTCCAGTTACGCACGCACATATATACATCAGTTAAAATCCATATAATATCGTGCATATTTATAGAGAGATATATTACAACAACTGGTTAGTTCATATATAATATGTAATGTGGTTAGTTACGCTTTTATAACATACAAATCAAGCACCGCCAGCATATCCACGTGCTTCAATGTGCAAAGAATATACAATGTGCAAAAAAAACCTTTTGTTTATTTTTCTTTCGATTCGCAAAGCCATTACATTACAAGCGTTTTGCATTACATACATAAATATACTATATCCTACAAAGGTGTACACATGAACAATTGCGCTCAGTTTTGAATTTCGGAGCATCGAACGAAATTCCAAAGTGTTCATGTACATCCGAACGAAAAAAGAAAAAAAAACAAAACCATGACTATACAAATTATAGTCCCCTCGAATGAATGACAATTATTATATGATATATACCTGATGGTGGACCGAGCGACCGGTGACTTCCACATGGATAATGATTATATCCTCCGCGAAAAGCTTGACAGAGTCGAAATAAAAGGCCAACGATAAGCCACCGGAAATCGCAGCAGAAGCCGTGTATTATAAGCCCAATTTTGCCGGTGTCCCGAGAGTATCTACACTCCAACAGCAACGAGCCTCTATACTCTGGTTATACGCGAAAAGGGCCCTTATAGACACACACAGCTATAGTCCGGTTCGTACTAACGTTCAAACTCACGCGACTCAACCTCTCGCTCTCTTTCTCTCTCACTATACACTTGTTATTATATCGTATATAATACACGTATACGCTATACGTACATGTGTACAACGTTCTCCCCCCACCATTCGTTATTTACATTCGCGACGCTGTGTCCTATGCCTGTGTGTGTATATGTGTCATATATACCGGCGACGATTTACAGTTTCTTTTTTTTTTTTTCTTACACCGAACACAGAAGATCGAAATCTCAGTCGGCAAAACTTGAGATTTTTTTTATAACGTGTCTGTATACCTATATACATGTTACATAGATTGATGAGACTAATACACACACGTGTACCTATAAAACGCGTGGAAGGAGGCTGTACGCACGAGGAGAACACGAGACGGCAGCGCACACATGGTCCGAGGTTACGTTGTTATAGTTATAGATATACAACCCAGCGCACACGAGTGTATAGAAAGAGTATAGAGGCTATATACACACGCATCATATAGT
The DNA here is from genome assembly GCA_900474235.1 of Cecidostiba semifascia. Lineage (NCBI taxonomy): Eukaryota > Metazoa > Arthropoda > Insecta > Hymenoptera > Pteromalidae > Cecidostiba > Cecidostiba semifascia. The sequence continues at coordinate 57,947 of UCQR01018949.1, read as the reverse complement.
CGGGCCGAGTGTAATCGAAAGATCGAGGGAGCGCGCGGATTGGCCGTTGGCCGAGTCAGGCGACGACTAAAACCGCCGACGAGACGACGGGGCCGGTGTCGAGCTCTAATAGCATCAGCCTATCTGTTTTGCTATGTATACGTGTATATATATATGTATTGCTACGTACACTATATATATAATACACCTCCGCGTGGCTCTGACGATATCGCAGTATATATATTAGCGATTGATAAGCGCCGCCGCCGCCGAGACGCGCACACGCGCTGTTGGAGTTGCGACGTATGATACTCTGACATAGCTTTAGTATAAGCCACTTATGTGTAGGTGCGGAAAGCGGATAGAATTGACACACTGCACTACTAGACTCACCGGTGGCGGATCTTCCGCGGCGCAGGCGGCGGAACATTGTCCTCCTGGAGGTTAGCTTCCACGTTGGCCTTGTCGCCTGTCATTCGGCCGACTCTCTTTCTCTCCTATATTGCCTGTGTATGCAGCTCTGTTATACACCGCTATTCTAGGCTTAGGTATCTTCCTTTCCCCCTCTCTCTCTCTCTCTCTCTTTCCTGTGTCGTATCACTTTGGCTGAGTCGATATTTAGAAGTGGCTGTCACTAGGACGCGGTGAGGTCGTACCTCGGAACGATGACGAGGGGCCGAGTCGACATTTGACGATTTTCCGTCGTCTGCAGGACTGATGTTGAAAAAAAAAAGAAGAGAAACTTTTTCGATATATACTTATGTGCAGCCTGTCCTACTGCGGCGCGGATTAGACTGTGTGTGTGTACTAAATGTTGTACGCACCTGCGCGCGTCCACCGCGAATTTGTCTCGCGGCGCACTGTTTTATCGACCGAGACAGGGGTTGTGCTCTGCTTTACCGATACCTGTCAGAATTGAATTTTTTTGATCGTGAGGAAAGATTGTGTGTGGGTTTTTTTTGAGATTTTTGTTGGATTTTTGTTTTTTGAGAGAGAAATGGCGACGTGTCTTGTCACGAGTTCGGAGACTTTGGCAAAGATAGCTTTGGAGGTATTAGGATTTTATTATAGAGTTTCGTTGCGGAGGATGGAGTTTTTCGCGGGGGTTGTTCAAAACAAAGAAAAGAGAATTCGAGCTTTCCTTGTTTTTTCTTGTCTTAAAACTACTTGTTGCGTGCATCGACGGTTATTTTGGGGATAATTCAATTATTAACGGGTCCCGTTATTCCGCGAATAAACAGCGCTATAAAGAAGCTCATATAGCTATATTTTTTTACAACGTTTGAATTTTCTCACAGGTTGCAGAGCAGCTCGTGCTGGAAAGATTGGAGAACAAGATACCAAGCAAGGTTTATGAAAAGATTGACTTCAATATTTCGGAGCAAGAGGAGTTTTTCAGTATTCAAGTGACAAAATGCAGATTAGGCTGTCCAGATTTGAAGCCTCTACTATCATTTGTACTCAAGCCTTATCTGAAGGCTCAGAAAGTTAACAGCAATACAATTGTTGCGATTGTTCAGAGAAAGTTAGAGGATGATATTCAAGTACAAAAGGTTCTTTATTCCAAAAAGAGATTATCCCTCATTGATGATCCAAACTCATTGGATGTGCAAAAGGAACTCTCTTCGTCCAAGCACTATACTTCCATTAAAATACTGGTATTTCAGAGGTGTTATTTTTTTTCTACTTCTTAATTGACAAATATTTCATCCAATATATTTTATTTCAGTTTCGGGTTGAAAACACATCGCTGGACAGTTTTTATGACATTATGTTGGCCTACATCATGCAGATAGAGTCCTACGATCCTAATATCAAGTTTTTATTCAGAAAAGGTAGTCAATATATTTATAGAAATCAAGTTTGGATGGATGATGTTGTGTTGTCTTGTAAAATCTTCAGTTCTGCTTGTGCGAAAATAATTAAAAATAGTAAAGATGACCTTTTTCGCAAAGATATGATGGCTTTGCTTGGTGTAAAGAAACCAAGTGGTGTTGAAGCTGCTATTGGTTGTAAGTTAATAGCTAAGGCCAATAGTCAATTTAACGTACCAACTAAAAATTGGAAGACTGAAAAGCAAGATTCTATGGACGTGGATTCACAAATAGAGTCAGATACAATGGATATAATCTAACTAATATCTTATTTTATGAAATGAGTTCTAGAATTAGTTAAAGATTTGTTTAAAAACGAAAAGCAAAAAAATCATGTATTTTATATAGAAAAATTGATTAAGTCAATCATTGAATTAAGATTATTGAGTTTGTTTAATGTTTACTGATATAGTTACAATTTAGATGAAGAATTGAGATAATAAGAGCTAATCTAATTGATTAAATGTACTTAACTGTAATTAATTGTATCAATTAAGATGGTAAGTGCTACAAAAGTTAACTAATCAGTTTCACTTCATTAATGGTTTGTATTATTAACAAAAATCATTGTTGTAGAAAGAAAAATAATTATGTTTTTATCGATAATGGAAACAAGAGAATCATGATTTTAAGATTGACAAATTTATTAAGCAATTAAAGAGTAAAGAAAGATTGTTCAGTTTATGTACTCACATAATTGCAATTGAGTACATATTGTTTTATATTAACGAAAAATTAATTTGATCATGAAGAGAAGGGCCGTAAAAGTAATCATGAAAAAGATTTAAAGTACAATTTACTTTGTTTTTTATAATTTCATAATTATTGTTTTTTGTATAATTTAACAGTAGATGATCACAAAGATTATCGTTTAAAAAGTCGTGAGTCAAAATGAAATGTCATTTGTTTTTATTGTCATCAAGTAACTAATGATAAGAGAATATATTATTTTATTTTAATGAAACTACAGTAGATAGAAAAATAGACTAACATGTTAAAGTTCGAATTCATACTGTGTATGATGTTTGTAATTTATTAAACCAGATACTTATAAGATTTACAAATGTACAATACTTATACCCCCTCCCCCGATCGTAGACACAATTTCGTAATGTATATACTTATCTTGACTTCGCTTCCTTGATTCACCGTTTATCAGCGCGTGGATTCTACTCGTGGAATCGCGTAACATCACAGATTTTTGGCGAAAAAAAACAACTAATTGTAAATGTGCAGCAATAGATTTTCTAATGCGCAAACAAAATAATATGAAAAATATCAAATTATGATTTTTTTTACGATTACAAGTTGCGTTTGTAAACCAAAATCAATTTTACTATCATATTTAAAATTTTAAACTAGTAACGTAGTAAGTTGATTTTCCTCAGTTCTGCTAGATGGCTCTGTCGGTACAAAAAAGTAGTATATTATATTACTCGTCAGCTCCTCCTCTCGCTCGCTCCTCTCTCGTCGACCACACACACCCGCCTTCCCCTCTCAATCCCAGATCCCACTCCCACCAACTATCGCTATTCGTATAATATATAGGAAAACTGGGATCACATATAATTTGATCGTTGTTTTTTTATTTCAGTGCTCGGCAAGACGCTCAATAGTCCCCAGCATCAGTCGAAATCCGCCAATTAATACAGTAACCCAACACCGATCGACCCCTTCGGAATCCCATCACCGAAAATCAATCCGTCGAGAGCCACGGGCGGAGGGGCGCGAGACATAATCCCGAAGCCTACATCGTTATACATGTGTGTTGGTGACTAAGAGAGTGAGTGAGTGAGGCGGCCCCGCGAGTGAAAGAGAGAGAGAGAGACAGATGGATACCGCGGTGTCGGCGGCGGCAGCACAAACACGACAGTCCCCAAATATTATGGCTGCAGCAGTGTTGCAGCCTGGCAGCCAGTAGTTTCGCTGCACATCCTGCAGTATATACAACTAAAGTGCTACCGTACAAAGGTGTGTGTGTGTGTGTGTGTGTATATATACAACGAAATTCAGTGTCGCGCGTCCCGGAGACCATTATCCGCGTCAAGCTTCTTACAAGTGCATTATATACGGAAATGGAAAGAAGCGAGTCGAAATGTGCCGTATAAGTAGGTAGGCGATCATCGACACACTCCCGTTGGCTGGCTAATACCATACCTATCTGTGCGTGGAATATCAATTGAAAATAAAAATAAAGAGGCAGGAAGGAAGGAGACTGTGCACAGTTAATAATCGAAGAAGACTCGTGTCGTGAATTGGGACAAGTGCGCGTGTATTATAAGTCTCTCTCTCTCTCTCTAGTGACAGAAGAAAAAAACGGGCAATAAGATGTTGCGCTGGCGCTTGTTGCCAGCAGCGCTTGGAGGTTATGTCCGTCGCGAGGAGGAGGAGCTGCTGCAGGAAGAGGAGGATCTGCTGGACCGTCGTCAGCCAGAGCTAGACCAGCTCTAGGCTGTGCTGCAGCCTCGAAACTCGGACGATCCGAAGGGAGGCGGCAAGAGGTCAGTTGCTGCAGCGAGATTGATTTTGGGGAGGGCTGCAGTATAACAACCCGCATTTGGAATATTATTGCTTCCCCCCACGCGCGCCCACAAGGTACGTACCGAGAGGCTCTCGCTCGTATATACTTGTGCATTAGTGTATAAGTATCAAATCTACTGTGTAACATCGTAGCTCACGTTCGGTACATATCCTATACTGTATACACACACACACACACATACACACAGACACCCAGTGTGATGATCATGTAATCTCTTATCAGCCCCTGCGAATCTCGCAGGGATGGGCGGGTTTTTGGCCCGTCCCGCGGTGTTTACAAACGCGCGCTGCTGCTGCATGTGACAGCTGTTAGCTGGTGGTGCTGCGCTACCTCAACGCATAGACAAATTCTCTCTTTTGCTTTCGCCATCTTCTACCATTCGTCTCTCTCTCTCCGCGATTGGAATCGTCTCTCTCACTCGCTCTTTATACTGCTCTTGTATGCAGCATCGCAGTGTCTGTGTGGTGTGTGTGTCTGGCTTGCTTCCCTCTCCTCTCTCGGTGTTTTCTCTTTCTTCGACGTTCGCAATTGCTGTAACAAAAATGTCAATCATCTTCCTACGACGTGCTGCTGCTGCTGCAGCGCTTAGAGCAAATGCCGCGCACGAGAGAGAGAAAGAGAGAGAGAAAGATTCAATGGACGCGCTGTCCGTTTTTCTCATCAATTGGAGTACAAATACTTGTCGTCGTAGTTGCCTGTTTACTTGTGCCGTGAATCACCAGGTTTTCTCTCTCTCTCTCTCTGCAGCACATCATACACATTATAGCATTGTACATCGTTTAGCGCGCGCTCGTTTTGTATTTTAGAACTAATGTTTTTGCCGCTTTGTTGTTTATTAATACATCCCGCCAAGTGTCGACCTTAGAAATTAGTTTATAAATAGTTGAAAGCCAGACTTCTTGTGCGCACACTTTGCCTGCGTTACTTATCATCGGCCAAATTTTAAGCGAGCTTCCTAATAGTAATAATAAACTCGGAGGCCGTTAATATATTCGTCAGCAATACGGAAAGCGAGCTGTATAGATAACGTCCTGCTCGAATGGAATTTCCTCTCTCTCTCTCTCTCTCTCTCTCTCTCTCCAGTTCGTAATTATATGCTGCGGCTTACACAATAACGCGGTAAAACTTTTCCAAGTAGCATTAAATCGCTCCGTAAATTAGTGCAATTCGGAATAAACCTATCAGCTGACATATAATTGAATTTAGCGAACAACAGCTCGCGATGATAAATAATTTCATCTCTCCGCCTGACCGCACTTCCTTCAGTATATACCTATAATAAGCGCACGTCACATGCCTCGCGGCCTGTCAACGCCCGAAATTCCGATAATACATCCCGCAAATGCCTCTAAGTACATAACCATCTCTCTCTCTCCCCTTTTGCTTTCAGAGCCTAAAAGGTGATGCGAGACTACTGGCAGTACCACCGACAAGAGCAGCAGCAGAGGAGAAGCACCTGTCTGAGATTTCCAACTCAGAGGATGTTCGGCTGGCTGTGCGGCTGAGGGTGCCAATCGTCTCCCGAAGGCAGCCTGCCCATGAAGAGGCTGCAGAGAATGCCGGGAGCCGCGCTCGAGGCTAGGCCCCGGGCCTGTCGGCTCACCGACATCGAGCAGCCGAGTCAGGCCAGCTTTGAAGCTGCCGCGTCGTCTGCTAGCGCTGCCAACACTTCGCAGGACGGTAGTCAGGACGAACACTCGCCCGGAAGTGGCAGTGCAAGATTTCCGAAGCTCGACGAGTGCGCGCACTTTCACTACGAGCACGTGGAACTAGGCAGTCTCGAGGTTAGCCTGGTAGCGTCGCCCCAGGCTCAGGTCAGAGATGGAGCTGCTGCAAGCGAGGATGGCAACAGCTTCTCCGTGAGAGTTACATCTGGAGATGCCTGCTGGACGCTGCAGAGGAGCTACGAGAATCTCGTCATGTTCGACAAGCAGCTGCACAGATGCATATTCGATAGGAAATTTTCCATGCTGGCGAATCTTGCCGAACGCGAGCTGGAGCCCGAGGATCTGGCTGCTTACTTTGCCCGTTTTTCTGCTCTGAGCCACGAGGGACTGAACTGTGGGCCTGTTTTGAACTGGCTCCAGCTGGATAATCGGGGAAGGCGTATTCTCGTGCCCGAGTCCGACTCCTGTCCCATCAACACACCGGCTGTAGCGGCTGCCTATGCCATAAGGCCCTACAGAGCTCAGGCACAGGATGAGCTGTCGTTCAACGTCAGCGACATGATCTCGGTAATCGATATGCCTCCGGCAGGTGAGAGCAGCTGGTGGCGAGGTAAGCACGGCTTTGCCGTCGGATTCTTTCCCGCCGAGTGCGTTGCCGTGATCGGCGACAAGTTGCCTCGACACATCGGCGTACCGCCTCGACCAGCCTCCACCGGATCCGGAAGCGTCGTCTCCACTGCAGGAGCGTCAGCAGAGCCCAGGCCGCAGCCGGTGAAACCGGTGTTGCGCAAGCACGGCAAACTCATCGCCTTCTTCAGATCCTTCATCCTGAACCGACCATCTCGCCGTAGACTGAAACAGTCGGGTATTCTGAGAGAGCGAGTTTTCGGCTGTGACCTCGGCGAGCACCTGCTTAACTCTGGCCAGGAGGTCCCCTGCGTTCTGCGTTGCTGCGCCGAATTCATCGAGAGACACGGTCTCGTCGACGGCATCTACAGACTCAGCGGCGTTAGCTCGAACATCCAGAGATTGAGGCATGCCTTCGACGAGGACAGACTCCCGGCTCTGCACGCGGACCAGGCTATTCTCCAGGACATACACTCGGTCGCGTCGCTGCTGAAGATGTACTTCCGCGATCTGCCCAACCCTCTGTGCACCTACCAGCTGTACTCGAGCTTCGTTGGAGCTGTTCAGTCGACTACCGACCAGGAGAGGCTTAGTCGCATGCGGGACGCCGTTCGCAAGCTGCCGCCACCTCACTACAGGTACTTACTTTTTCATTTTACTTGATAATCATAAAAAAAAGAGCGGCATATCGCAATATCCCAGTGAAATGTGCAGCGACGACTGGAATTTAATTTGTACATTGCTAAGATTCAGATTTGCATAGGCATTTGGCTAAGAATTTAAACTCAAGGATTATTAAAATTAGTTAAACTCACTTAGTAGTGCATTCCATCATCGCATATATTATAATTGAATTGCATATTAAAGGTAGAGTCGCGTTGAGTCACACCCATGCGTAAATTTATATTATGGTCGGAAAACAAAGAAGAAGTCGAAGTTTTTCTTCTTTCACTCTCTAAAAATTTACAGTTTAATTATGAAATTTAAAAATCAATCACGTTACAGGACGCTGGAGTACCTGATGCGGCATCTGGTACGCGTGGCCTCGCGAGGCCAGCAGACGGGCATGACAGCGCGCAACGTGGCGATCGTTTGGGCGCCGAATCTGCTGCGATGCAAGGAACTCGAGGTGGGCGGTGTCGCAGCACTGCAGGGTGTCGGCGTACAGGCTGTGGTTACCGAGTTCCTCATCTGTTACGCCGAGTTGATCTTCGCCACGGGTCCGTCCGATTCACCAGGTGCAGCGGAGCAGGCCGTCGCGCTCATTCATCAGAGGCCCAAGTCACTGGCTATAGCTGGAGGTTCAGCCCCTAGGCTTCTGAGTCTGGAGGAGGCGCGCAGTCGATCGTTGTTGGCTCCAGAGCAAGAGGCTGCCACAGTTGCTGTGAATGTTAGTAATACCGAGGCAAATGCCACGTCGACAGGGCCACACTACCACACGGTCATCGAATTGCCCCAGAGAAAGCGAACTGGATCAAAACGCTCACCCTCGCTTAATTGGCGCGCTTTATTTGGCGGTAGGCAGAGCACCAAGTCTCGAGCTTCCGAGTCTCCGAGAACCCACAAGCAGCTGGCATCAGCAAGTAGTGCAGGTGTTACAAATGGATCTGGTTTGACCGTGAGCGGCGGTGGTGTGACTGTGGCTACTGGCAGTCCTGGACCAATAACGAGCGGTACATCTTCACTAAGGCGGCTACGGCCTGTCAAGAGCGCAGACAGCCTAGACGGCGTTGCGGTGGCTGTCGCCGAGGATGGATTGGGACCATTGATGTTGTCGGGCGGAACGGCGCGAGGTTGCGGCCACAGCCGTTCCGTTTCTCATGATTCTTACTTCGAGCAACTCGGCGAAGCGGCCAGCGCAGGATCAGCCCTTGATCTTTCAGAGATTCAGCTAAGCTTCGAATTGGAAGAACGCGAGATGAGAATGCTCTCGGCCGAGGAAAGTCCAAGTGCGCGACAGTCGCTCGAAGCATCGCCAAGGAGACAACGGGCTGCCGAGATACAGTCCGAGTCTGCTAGTACGGCGTCCCCGTTGCCGTCTCTCGCCTCGATTGGTGGTGGAGGCGGCGGATCAAAGCGTAAACGCTCCAGACTCGAGGAGCGACTACACTGTGATGTTGAGCTGCGATTTATTGATAGCCAGAGTCCTGATCAGGTATTGCCTTGTTACTAATTGTATTTGCAAGGTTACATGCTTGGAAAAAATAAACTAAAACTTGTTGATCGCGCTTTCAGGTAATGGTGTCTACGGACATTCACGAGATGGAGACTCCCTCGCCTCTGCCGACGCCGGGATACTTGCCTTTGCTATCAGAGGGTTCGACTCCTTTGACACCAACGGCAAGTCCCGCAGCTGTCAGTCCTCGAATAAGCTTCAAGAGCTTTATGCTGCCCTTGGAGGTGGACAGTCCCGAGGTGCCAGCGAGCAGTCTGACGGAGGATAAGAGCAGCCTTCTCAATCTTCAGTCTTGTTTAACCAAAGCGTCGAGGGAGCCGGATTCCTCGTCCTCCCTTAATCTAGATTCTAATGCCGGAAGGCTTTCGAGTAACCAAACCAGCGCAATGGAGGCCTGTGAAGAGCTCCTCGAGCCACAGACCCCACCGACTGACCTCACCTCCTCATCCTCACCCTCTTCCTCATCCTCTTCCTCCGGTCCCGCTACGACAGCCGCCGTAGCTCCCCAGCATGTGCCATTCGTCTCCTCGACGTCGGATATTCTCGATCAAGAGATGACGCCTTGCGAAACCTTGCTTAATTTCGTCGATACCACTAGCGAGATGACTCAAGCCACTTATCATGGGTAATTGACTTTTCCTTACCGGTACTTCCTGGCTAACTACTAACAAGACAGACAGACATCTTGATAACTAACCTCTCTCTCCGACCTGGTTGTGCTCCGTCGACACCCAACTCAACTACTCAACTCTACTCAACTCAACTCAACTTTACAGCTGACTGATTTCGTTTGCTAACCCCACCACCACACCACCACCGATTTAAAGTTTTGTTTAATGATGTAGATAATCGACCCAAATGGCAACCATCAAGTTTTCTCATTTCGATCTCGTTTCAGCATTGATTCTTCCCCCAGTTTGCCAGACGTGCTGTGTCAAAACGGAAAACAGCACGAAAAGCAGCTAGACAATGCTTTCGACAAGAGCGAGGCTGTCAGCGAAAGATCGTCGTCACAAGAGTCGAATGCGCAAAATAGCAATATGACTGATATATCTGGCATTGATTCTTTAGATTCTTTAATGCCTTATCAACGAAGCTTTCAAAATACTCCGGATTCGCATTTCAGCCCCATCGATCCCAGAACTAAAATCTCGAACGATACGACAGCACAAATGCCAAATTATAGAAATAATTTAGAGACTGCTGAAAAATGGCTTATGACTGATATATCATCAGGTAAATACAATTACTGATTCGGGCTTTTAATTTTTTATTCGATTCTTATACTTGACTTATGTTGTATTTGACGTTTTTTTTAGCGCCTACGAACGAAAATCGCTTGCAACGAATATCAGACTCCAAGCTATCAGAACTTTTAGTAGACGAAAATTGCCAAGTTAGTTCAAATTCTAATAAGAGTATTCAAGAGTCCATGTGTTATTCAGTATCAGATGAACTTTATCATATTTCAAGTACTCAATCTACTAATTCAAATTTTAATCCGTCATGTAAAGACAACAGTTGTAATGTAGCGCGGACAAGAGATTCCGAACTTGACCAAGCCGATCTACGTAATTTAGTGTCTTTGGAAACAAATTTACTTCCCCCGAATCCCATGATGGAAACAAATCAAAGTAGTGAAAGTACGGTTTGTTCAATGAATACAAATATCAAAAATGTTACAAATTATCAGAGTAATCAAATTGAAAGTCAAATATGTAACTGGAACGTATTATTAGATGATAAAAATGTGCTTGAGAATAATCAAAATGAAAAGGTTGAATCCGCCGACACCCTGGATCAGAACAATCAATTTTTCAATGAAGAAAAGAACGAAGAGGTGCAAACGATTTCCTTGATTCTTGATCGTCAAGAAAAGGCAGCTCAGAAAGATACTTGTGATGAATCAAAAGAATCTAATACGAACGGAACCAAGTTGATGGAGCAAGTTTCTAATTGTAGTAATGTTTGTTCTCCTCATAATGATTATTGTTCGAAAGTTGTTGCCCAGGAGTCCAACAGTTCTACCGTTATTCAAGATTCTAGGATACAGGACGACCTGGACGTAGTTGTTCCTTCCGAAAGTGCAGCTGTGGAGCCTCAAGAGATGGCTCATGTTCCAGAAATGCTTTCTCATAGCATTACTTTAGATTCTTCTTGCAATTTTTCTCCTTCCAATAGTACAAATCTTGAACGAGATTCGGTTCTACATAAGGATACTGCAGCTATCTTGCAAGAGCTGGCGTTACAGAGATTGTCGGGTGGTGATAGAGTGGAATCGATTCCCACGAGAAGAAGATATGACTCTGATTTTACACGTGATAGGCGGAGTTTTGATTCGGAAATCGGGAGAGAAATAGTACGCGAACACAAGATGAAACAGGAACTTGAACACGCGAGAGGGAAATTTGACGAATCTCTAGCGAGCAGCCACAATCAAATGTAAGTTTTCGATCCACTTAATCATTCAAACACTTATTCTATATGTTTCTACTCTAGCTAAAGTTTCGAACGAATGGTTATAGAGTTACAGCCCATCTACCCCCCTGTTTGCGAGCTCGTCACGCGCGGGCGACGAGAGCAGCGCTGAGTCGCTCGCTGGACGAGGCAAAGTTCAACAAGATGACCAGCGGTTGCGTCGGCGGTGGCGACATCAGCGGCAACAACGACCAGCAGCAAATGAAGACTGAAACTTCACAGCAGCACGGCTCGACGCCTAATGTAGGCAGCAAAGGCGGTTCGCAAATCGGTCTGTCCGACAGGTCACTAAATAAGAACCTCGGGCTGGACCTCGACGACCCACGCTGTCGCGAGAGGATCGAGAAGTACAAGGAGGAGAGGCGGACTTTTTTGAGGGATAAGTACAGATCTGAGAGCTTTCGGGCCACCGCGAGCGCAGCCACTGCTAGCGACGTCCCGAGCAACAAAGAGGATGGAGAGCAAGCCTTGCTGGCGAGACTGAAACAGCGAGCTTCCAGACCCTCTGTACTCTGACCCCCGAAACTCAATACACCAAGCGATCAGTTTAATGTTAATTATTGTACCGAGCCACGGATAATAATATAGATCAAGCCTAATTGTTACAAAAAGTCGTGCAATCAACTTCTATGAACTATAAACTAGAGAAATTTTTAAAGAATTACTATTCTGCACGATACGTTAATACGTTGATACGTTAATATCGTCCTTTTTTATATTAAAAGTGCAGTTTATTGTTTGTATATCTTATAATTATTGTTGTACCTTTTTTTATATAAAAAAAGTCGCTTGCTTATATACTTGAAAAGTAAATTTGTTGAGAGTTTTGAGAACTGATACATTCTTGAAGCTGCACTGCTACTCGTAATTTTTTTTATTTTGATTTTTTTTTAAGTTTAATTAACGAATGCCGGTAATACTCGAGATAATGCGCTAGGATGTTGATCCTAAGAGTTAGCCTTGTTATTTATCAAGGTCGCGCATCGTTATGTTAAACGTTGTCTACAAAGAAAATTAATTCTTCCATTGTGGACTGGTCTGCTATGGTATAAAAAAAAAGTATCTTTTGTACATGTTAGCTTTCCTTTACGATTTTAAAACCTTACTGATTTAAGTTAACTTATATTTCTGCCACAGCACTGATGAACAATATTATGACGAAGGTGATATTGATGATGTTTTGAGACATGTATCGCCACTTTCTCTATTATAGGTGATAAATTTTTAGATGGTAGCTTGCTACTTGACCATGAGTAAATAGTCACTTTCTGTAGTTTCTTTTAGCACAAGGAATTCAACGACCAGTTGCGGTTGTTTGAATTGTTAAGTGATTTCCATTAGTCTCTCGACACTAGGTCTGGCAGCAAATACGATGACAATAGTATATCGTAAAGTATTTATGTGCATAATGTCGTTAAGATCATTCTTGTATCTTTCAGGGTACTTCATTCAAATCTTACAATTACGCATTAGAGAATAGTCGAGAGTGCAGTGGCCGCGAGATATTTATTTGATCTGCTTGTAAAGTTGACATGTTCAACTTCCACTTTATTGATGTAACACGTTTAGCGAGATAAAACAATAACTCTTGTGATTTGTGTTACGACTGCGTTAACGAGTATTATGTGTACGTCACTTGCGCAGCTGCACTCTGCTTTTTCTCGACTTTCCAGAATGAAAATATATTCGACAGATCTGCTACAATATACTAAAAAGAATCTTTTTAATGTACGAAGAAAATAAATCATGCCATATGTTCTATTAAAAACATTAATTTCTCACTAATTTATAATTTTTTTTTTTTAACGTTCTTATTTTTTCTTTTCTTCTGATGTATCGTGCGATTTTGTTTACAATATATATTTTTTTTTAGTAAAATAAATAGAAAAGTATAAGAGAATACTATATTAAACAGTTGCATTGTGAATACGTTATTGAAACTTTCCTTCTGTATTCCAACGTTTACATTAACTTTATTATTTTACCTTTCTCTACAAAAATGGTCGGATGCAAAAAATAATCATACGCTCTTTATCATTATTTTTAGCTAAAGTATAAAAGACAAAGATTTAATTATAGTCCAACTATTATCAGAATTCAAACACAATCTATGTGACAGTCAAGTAAAGTTTCACTTATAAGTCAACAATTACAGTTTTTTTAATAAGTAATACGCGCGAAGGAAAAGATTCATCAAGTCAAGCCCGAATTTTTTATATTACGAAGACGTTCCTTTTTAATTTTCCTAGGAATTCTAGGCCCTAGCCCCGAGCCGCCCTAGGGAACGCGGAATTCCACTTTACCCTACCACCACCAGCCGGCAGCACTTTCTTATCACATGCATTACATTACCCTGTCTATTCGCGGTATACTTATATATAACATTAAGTATACCCGCGAGTCGATGCTGACAATCAGTGTGTCTCGGGTCTCCGGACAGCGGAACATGGACCGTCAGTGCCGCAAAATTCTCGCAACAGCTCGCGATCAATAATTTATTGTTTAAAAAGTAATACGCGACAGGTCTCTCATCGGGCGGCGAGAATCGTTCGTCTCAGCTCGGGATAACGCCGCGATAAATAACTGCGGCAGAAATGCTGCCGGACGAGGAGTAGCTCGATAAAAGTGCGATTCGCTGCGGATGACAGCCAGCCGTGCGCCAGAGAGAGGTGTGTATAGTATTGGTGTGTGTCACAGGCGTATGTACTTCTGCGCGAAAATCTGCGTTTCTTCGACCTTTTTCTCTACGGCCCGGCTATTCTTGATAACACGTTCGATTAGTCTTATTTTCGCAAAGCTATCCCGACTGTCTGTTACTACTTTGTACTCGGGGATGAGCGGCGTACATTGGAAACTTTCAACTTTTCTACCTGTCTGACAGGTTATACATATGTAATACACGTATATGTATATACAGGACTAACACTTGTCTCGTGCCGAAGCGCTTTCTCTCTATATTAGTTCTCACTTGGGGCTTCTCTTTGTACGTAATTCCTTGTTTTTCACGTGCTTTTCTTGGCGCATCAATGAAATCGTGCGCGTTTTCGCGCAAATAACGTCGTTTATCGCTTGTTAATGATGAACACTGTCAATATTTACGTTTTGGAGCACGCGACTCGCTGACTCCGTGAAATTAATTCTTTCAAAAGTTTTCTGCTATATTCTGATAGCTATATGCTGCACGCGTCTAGTAATTTAATAAATTCAGTTTGCTAGACTTGATGGTGGCATGAGATTAGAATTGAATGATGAGCAGAGATAAAAACAAACTCATATTCCAATATGTTCAGGTGGATCAAGATGAATTAATAATCATGCCTCATGGCTGGCAGTAGTGACGGTAGGATCAAGCAAGATGGATCATTGGTTCGAGCAAGATTGAGTCTGTCACCTACTGGCCATAATCGTTTGTACCGTAAATATAAGACAATTAAGAGTAGATGTAATGACCATAGAGAGAAACAGGAATCAAAACTTCTTTATCTGCGACACATAAATTTATTACAGCAAGACGTAGAAAGGTACACCGAAAACTGAACAGTTACTGACTTATAAATGTACAAAGAAGAATCGACTTAACTATTTTTTTTCTTCATTTTTTAGAATATTTAACGAATCCCTATACTGTGACCTGAAAATTGTACACAAATATCAAGAAATACATACAAATCAATGTATCGTTAGGGTCAGGTCACCATGCTTCTACGATGTTATTAAGCCATATTTTTCAGTTCAAAATAAGACAGCACACTGTTACGTTAAACAATTTGGAACTTATCTACACATCAAACATTTTGTGAGGTACTCATTGTCATTTATTCTGCCTTCATATAATATTATGTAGCTGTTTACAATACTTTGTCCTTATGAACAATGTTTTTATAATGAGTGTATTTTTAAAATACAGTTCAATTTTACAGACTCTTGCATACAAATAGGGACGCATCACAATATGAAAGATACCTTATTCAGCTCATTGTAGTCTCACAACAAAGGTTTGTTGAATATTACATTGTGCCACTTGCAGAGTACAATAATATATTTTGAAATATTTATTCAAACACTTTTTGAACAGAGAGCATGCATGCGACAAAACTGTAAACTACTACATGAACTGCTGCTCGTACAGAGATGTTGCAACAAAGAATTTAAATGATAAAAGTTCATCATCGTCTGAGATGGCCGACTCCGGATTAGAAACAGGATCGATGGTGAGTCCCCAAGAGACGATTTCTGAAAATTCGAGCACCGACTTGGACGAGCCGAATGAAGTCAAGATACTCGCCAGAAGCGACGAAGATATAGTCTACGCGGAAGCTTGCCTCCCAAGGAGAAAGTTCCGCGGCCCCATCGAGTCTTCGAGAGACCCGAGGCAGATAAGGGATGAGATCTCCGATTACGAGAATCGTGTACTAAGCGATCCGTTCTACGACGAAAGCGACGACGACGATGACGACGATGGAGTGGGTTCATACGTACCCACGAGCTCTTTCGAATTCGAAAAACCGAGTGCTTTATTGCTTGCTGGCGGCAATAGTAAAAAGAACGACGATAAATTGTTTCGAGGCGATACGATTACGCAAAACGGGAAAAAACCAAACATCAACATCACGGTGAGTACAGAAATAACGAGTGATTCATCCCATATTTGCATATAACGCTCTTCCTCTGCAATTAGCATGATACCTCATCTCTGTATAAATAATACTAAAATAAGCCTTTCTATTCAACAGCAGCACGTCGACAACTCGGCAAGGAGCAACTACTACTTCATAGATGCTTCCAGTCTGAACGACGATCCCGATGTGACGACACCAGGTGCGGAGCCGACCGACGTTAACGGAAGGCTCGCTTGGCCGACTACTCATGCACCTGTCGGTTGCTACATTCCCACGTCGCGGTCGAATAACTTTATCCACAATGACGACACTTTCAAACTATGCACTCGAAAAACTCGGAATGCTCAAAACCTCTACGAGGAGACGACAGAATCGCAGACGGATCTTAAGCTTACGGAGTACCTAGAGCCGCTAGTTGAACCTCGGAAGCTGAAAAAACAAGAGTTGGTGAGCGACGACCTGAGCAATGCTAAAAGCGCTAACAAAGAGTCTCTGGTGGTAGAGATAAAAGAAGCCGACAGTGGAGAAAGTGCACAGCACTCGCCGTGTCCGGATAACACCAAAGTCGATAACGTACAAAAGGTGCAGGAAAAACTCAGTCGCATCGATTCGGAGCAGCAGGAATCCGACGATGAAGAGGAGCAAGAACAAGAACAATCAAAACAGGAGGACGACCCAGAAAGGCGACCCTCGCTTATCAGGCGGAACACCTTCGAGCTTGATGCGAATGACGAAAAGCTGTCCAGTCTCAGGCAGGAGTACGAGAGGCGGCAGGGCACCCTGGTTTTCCAGAATTCCATCACTCAGTACTCTTCACATCGGTTAGACGGCGACTCCCTCTTCGACATGACGGCTCAACCGGATTCAATGCTGTTAGACCTAGAGCCACCTCAACCTCAACCTCAGCCCACTCTCGACGTTGTCCGAAACAAGTACGATCTAGATGTTGCTGAAAAGGAGAGCAAGTCGCTTTCACTCGCTTGTGACGAAGCTCTTATTCGTAGCGCGAGTGACAAGCTTCTTGCCACCAGCGATGACGAGGATATCTCCTTCAGCAGTTTGCCTTTAACCATCAACGATGATCTATCAACTATGAGCCCGGCTAGTAAATCAAAGCTACGGCGTAACGAAGCAGCTCCGATAGTCTCAGGCGGGGCAAGCACAGCCGACTTCCGCAAACCTACAGACAGTCCGATAGTCAAGCGTAAAACAGAATCAACGCCGATCGTCTCAGGTGGGGCTATCCTCTTGCCAGAGTTAATGAAACCTCGACCAAAGCCTACCCTGTCTTCCTCAACTACCGCATGGGTCGTCGATATGAGCGACTGCAGATCGAACAGCGTCAGCGAGAAACCACTGATCAAAAGACGCTCTGCTGACTCTCAGATCAGTACCTCGGTGACAAACTTTACGCCCTGGACCGAAGCGAACGCCAAAGAGGAGAAACAACACTCAAGTCTAGGTTACTTTGTGAACCTGGATGATATTAAGAGTCCGAAGGAGAAACCAAAGGGGCCGTTTGGAGGAAAGCACCGACGGCGGCCGAGTGACACAGGTAGTGAGAAGAACTACTGCGAGTTTTTCGTGGATCTTTCGGACAGTAAACCTGCCCCGGCACGCAGTAGCTCCGCCGTGAACAAGAAAAAGGAAGATGATAGCGTTAAACCTGAACCTAACGCAATGACGACGAGTCAGCCGAGTGACAGCAAGAAGAATATTTTCTCCATGTTCATAGAGTTAGGACAAACGGAGACGACCACCGGCAGGAGCGTCGCTAAGTCTAGCTCGTCGTCGACACTCGCGGACAAACGATACGAGCTGACACAGTCAATGGATCAGATGGCAGCGAGTGCTACAAATGGAGTGAGCGAGGAGAGGAAGCCGAAATCCGGGGTGTTCATGTTTATCGAGTCCGACTCTCCTATCGTGAGGCGGCGGACCTTGTCGAGTTCTCGACCTGCTTTCAAGAGACACTCCTGGAATACGGATAAAGTAAACGAGCTGCAGAACCAGCCGCAGACTCCGACGCAGATAACACCATCACAACCGGTGACGAGTATCGCAGCTACCAAACGGATGCACAAGCGAGCGCAAAGTCTGTCTGTCGATCGGTGCGGTGATCTACGCAAGATGCTCGGTCACAAGTCTAGTAACTCCAGTCACTCATTGAATGAGAGCGCTATGCTGCAGGAGCAGCAGAAGCAGGAAGAGGAACGACAGCAGCAGGAAGAGCAACAACAAACGCAACCGCCAGACTTGATGGAGGATTCCACCTTTGACTATGACACAAGAGACACACCACCGAATTCTCATGTGGAGATCATGAACGACGAGTTACTGATGAGCCTGAAAAACCGAAACTTCCAAGAGCTTGATGCAATAAACGAACAGACGAGTAAAGAGACGAGAAGGAAATCCACACAGCAGGACGACGGGTGTTCAGAGAGCTCTGTCTGGGACAAGACGCCGACCGAAAGCACCGAGAATAATCAGACGCGTAAGAGCGAGACCTTCGACGTAATCAGCAGCAGTGCCAGTGGACCTTCTTCTGCAAGCGATAATCTTGATTTCAAACTCGCCGATCTCATCGATGCCACGCAACAAAAGTAATTAAACTTGTCTATTTAATTAAAATTGTTTTAGAATTTCATATCGATTAATAACCGATCAATTTGTATTTTCAGACTAGCGGTATCGTCAAAGGCGATAAAAAGCCATCAAGATAACAGACTGCACCAGCTAAGCAACGACAAAGCAACAAAATCGAATGGTAGAGTAGGTCCTCCGGCTAGTTTTGTCAGGCTGTCGGACCTGGACAAGAGACCACATGGATCCAGTGTGACCTCCTCGATGATTGCCACGACGAGCCACGAAAGTTCTTACCGCCTGAGCAACAGCGTCACCGAGACGTCGTGGATCGAGAGTAAATTAGTAATGACGAGCAGGACGAACGAACCGCTGCACAGAACGCTCACGAAGAAGCTGTCGTTGAGCATGGGAGCGGGACCGACGAAATCCGATAATTACGATGAATTCGGAAACGAAGCTGATGCCGAGGCTGTTGTTTCCGAATCGGATATATCTAGTTTGCAGAGTAGCATGGGACGGTCCGGACAAGGTAATGTACAGTTTCTAATGATAGATTTGTGTATTAACTTAAAGTATAAAAAAAAGTTTCCTTCTATTAACAGGAAGTACCGAAGAAACGGAAACTTCTACAAGTTTCGCATTAGGCAAACCGTACAACAGACTGGGCGAAGATTTACTTAGGATGTTCCTCGAAGAAATCAATCCCGACGTAACGATTGACGTCGGTGGTCGACGAATAAGAGCGCATAAGTGCATATTGAGCTCCCGCTGTCAGTACTTCGCCGCTATTTTGAGTGGTGGTTGGATTGAAAGTGCTGGTAACATAATATATTTGCAAGGGTAGGTGAATACTTCGGCTTAGTTCATTATTATTGGTTGCAATATCCGATATTACAAGTGTTTGTCTTTTTTCGCACAGATATTCGTATAATGCGGTGCACTTTGCGCTATGCCACATATACAGCGGTGAAAGTTGTATACCAGACTCTATAAGCATCGTCGAATTGGCTACTTTGGCGGATATGCTTTGTCTGGAAGGCCTCAAAGAAGTTATAGGTTTTACGCTTAAAGTTAAATATTGTCACTTATTTCACAAGGTAAGTAAAATACATTGTCTGGACCAATCAATAAAAACTCATTGAACAGGTCAAATAAAAATTGTAACGATTTTCAGCCGTGCAATGGATGTGCTGTTGGTGTCTTAGAATGCATGCCATTAGCTGCTGCATATGGATTAGATGAAGTTTATAGAAAGTCTCTTAGGTGGATAACACGACACTTCGTAAGGATATGGCTATGCAAGGAATTTGCAACTCTACCTCGAGAATTGATGGATAAATGTTATCACCAGCATATCGTTCATATGGTATGTGCTTATCCTGTATTTTAATCTGTAAACGTAATTGAATACTAATTTTAACAATGTTTGTAAATCCTAGTGCGCTGATAATGTACTACAAACCATCATGGACTGCGACAAACTCTTGACTACGTTGCCAAACGTACGATGGGCGGAACCAGTTTTCCGACTAGCATCGAATCTCCTCGACGCCTCCATGAAATATTTGACCGACAATTTTGCTGGTGTGCTCGGGAATGAAAGCTTCCAAGGACTCGACCGAGAGCTCACGTGGAATATAAGTCGTCTAGAAGATCATCTTCTGGCAGCCGCCGAACGATTGCCACCCGAACAAGCTTGCAAGAGTTACGCGAAACTCGACAAAATGTTCAACTCAACGCACACGACTGATCCTCAACGCACGAAAGCTAACACCTGGAGCCCCTTATTCATGACACTTATGACCAAGATCAGAGCACAGGTAGAGAAATGCCTTATACGCGATGCCGCACGAGCAGCTAGGACCAATGCTTGGTTGAAGATGGATTTGGAGCTTCGACGGCACATTCAGGAACTTGCTTGTCTTGTTATTTTACCAAATGATCCGCCCAATAAAAGGCCATCTAGACACTCAAATTTCTTAAAGGTACTTTGATGAGCTTTCGATAAAATAAACGAAAATAGTGTGTTGTAACCAATTATGTAATTTTTTTATTTCAGGAACCAAAGGAGCGTCAAGAGCAAAAAATACCTACCAGTCGTACACCGCCGAATAGGAATTTAGATTTACGTAGAGTTAAGATGGCTATCTCTGAACACAACGATAGAACGCTCAAACAAACGCCACTACTTCAAACTCGTAAAATTATGAACAAACCAAAAACTGATCCTCTAGAGAGGAAATTGCAGAATGAAAAGTTGACTAGCGATACAAGTAACATATCGAGACCGAAGTCTTGGCCGAATAAAATGGAGGTGCGTATAAATTATATCAAAATAAAATCTAAAAAATTGTTTCCGTCTCATTTTTATTCATGAATGATTTTCCACCCAAGGTAAAATCGAGGTATCTGGAACCGCGAAACCGACCAAATTCAAAAGAGTCTGTTCCAACCAACCAAGAGAAAAATTTGGCCCAGCAAAGAAGGAAAATAATGATCTCATCGTCAGATTCGTCTCGAACCTCAAGTCCGGCTATGAAACGAGCTGCGGAAAAGAAGGGACTAATGAAAGGTGTGAGCAAGGTACCAATGAAAAAAGATGGCAAAGCTCTTTCCTCTGACAGCCTTACGGAATCGGGCTCTCGCTTGGGTCTCAAGAAGGACAGTGCTAGTAAGAGTCTCGGTATCACGAGGCCAGAATCACCTCAGCTAAAAGTCAAAGAACCTAGTATTGAACCTGGCTTATCAATTGACTCTTTGGCTGATTCCAAAAAGAAACCCGTACTAAAAAAAGCTAATAACAAAATGGACACTTCAATGTCCACGGATAGTTTGATGACTGACGTGACAGCTATAACGACCCCTAAATCTATGGCCACGAATAAGTCGTCTCCTATTTTAGGCAAAGCAGCTACTAATACTAATATCAATCAGACGCGGAATTATGAGAGGTTGAAAAAGTCCTCGCCTCCCACACAGCAGCGTAATACCAACAATACGACATCGTCGACACGTAAGCCGGCTCGATCATTGGAGAGTTCGACCGCTGCCAGTAGAAGTAGAGCTGCCGCTGTAGTCGATACTTATCGCGGTTCTTTGAATCTGCGAAAGAGTCTCTTGGACGCAGCGAAGGCACCCGACATTCCGAGCAGAGTCTACAACAGTG
Organism: Cecidostiba semifascia; assembly: GCA_900474235.1. Classification (NCBI taxonomy): domain Eukaryota; kingdom Metazoa; phylum Arthropoda; class Insecta; order Hymenoptera; family Pteromalidae; genus Cecidostiba; species Cecidostiba semifascia. Next base: position 36,230 of record UCQR01018949.1, on the reverse strand, counting down.
CGGCAATGACCAGGACAAACTTGCGGCAGAGCAGCCAGTCGATGAGGTCATCATTCGCCGGTTCTAATAAAAATGAGAAGAAAGACGATGTCACCAGCAACAATCAGAGGTCTAACTCGAGCCCGGTTAGCAAGAGATCGCCCAAGTCGAACATCACCTCCAGACTGAGCAAGTCAACTATTGTAACTGCTAAGCAGAAACCGAACAAAATCGAAGACAAGTCCTCCAGTAAGGCCAAATCTCAGGCTGGTGATGGTCCCAAGTTCCTTAACCAAAGTTCGAGGTCAGGTACTTTCTTGAAAGACGAGCCGACGATTTTAAACAAGTCAGATATTGCAACAGCTGCCATCGATGTTTAATCAAATCACTTGATAATATTCAGTGCGCTAATAATGTATTCGTACATTGCATTAGTGATCCTCTAATTAGAATTCGAACAGTCTTGAATGAGCCGTTGTCGAGCTCATCGAGACGCTTGCTGATCAAGGAATTAAAGCCACGCTGTCATTAGGTGGCTAGCTGCTTGTACGGGACTGCATTTTTCATAAGGATTTCATAGGGAATCAGATTTAAAAAATGAGAGGACTTGTAAATTTAAATCACAAAGGAATTTAAAGCAGCTATTGAAATTCGTACTAATAATTATATTATATAGCGATATCAAAGTTTTGTACACAATTATATTTAATTAGCTTTAATTGATTATTATTTTTTTTTATTTTTTTTTTTTATTTATTGTTTGAAAGAAATTTTTAAATTTCAAAGTCCTTAAAAGGTTTTCTATTTGTTGGAACTGAGCTTTCGATGGTTCATTATGATGATTAACATTGAAGTATCAGTTGATTATTGATTGTTGAGAATGTATTGAAGTAATGAATATAATGTTAAAGAGTGCTTTAATCTAAACTTATATTATAATATATACTGATTGAGCTGTGGCTGTTAGAAAACTTATTATACGAGGTATAATTTTTATATAAGAGCAGATTTGAAATTTATAGGAGATGAAAGATGGTCATTAATGCAATCTAAGTAGATACTTGACTATTGTAATACATGAAACATGTGCATCTCAATATATCCCTCAAAGGTAGCAATCACATTGAGTAACTTGAGTCAGTTACTCAAGAAATTATCTTTGAACCTGGATGAACATATTTGTAATCAACCATATCAAATGTCTTGCTTTTAAACTTTTGAGATTCTAGGTAAGCCTGTAGCAAGGCAAAAATTACTTCCTTGGGACACCCCAATGTTGCCATCCAAACATCCACATAAATCTGTTAATCTGTCTCTTGTAAAAGTACTGTTAATTCGAATTTTTTTACTTATTGTTAATTTAGTTTATTGTATTTATTTACAAAATTTATGTATCTATATTTTACAATGTACATTTCTATGCAATATTTATATCTAGTCATCGCGATACATATTTTAAATATTTACTTTTATGTAATGTTAATAAATAATTCAGAACAGTGTTTAAAAAATAAGTCGACCGCTTTTTTATTATAAAAATCCTAGAACTCTAGCTAATATTACAAAAATGATCAAATAATAATAATAATGAACAGATTAAATATCCAGCAAGGTTCCTCTTGGTTTTTTAGCATCCACAGTTGGTGGAGGCATAGCTTTCTTTTTGTTCATGCCCTTTCTTTCCAATTGTTTCTCAATAATTCTGGCATTATTTGCATAAGAATCTGCCACTTCTCTCTGCAAAAATAATAAGAATTATATAATAAACATTTTTGTTTTAATTAATAGTGCAATAGAAAACTTAGTACACGAATAAAATAAAAACTTACCGCTTCAATTTCATCTTCTTCTTCATCAATAGTTGACACAGTGACAGAACTGAATTTACCCATATTCTTTGTATGTTTAGTAACCATAACTTTCTTAGGCTTCTCTACCTCCACTTGATTATAAATATCGGTCATAGGACCTTCTCCAGAACTCATAACTACAGCTCCCTTAACAATAAACACAACATTTGGAGAGGAATCGTGTTTGTAATAAAGGAACAGTCCGCACCTGAAAAATACAAATTTTTTTAAAATTAATTTCAATGCCGAATAATTATTCAAAAGTTGCAGTTGATCAGTAAGCACACATACTTTTTACACTTTTGCCTATATTGTTTTTCAATACCCTCGGGCCTCTTTAAATATGTAGTCTCATCCTGCTCACTTGTCATCTTGTGGGCATGTTTGCTTCCATCGATAATCCTGGATCCATCCCTCTTGCGCACTGGCAACTTCTCCAAAGCGCAGTCTAAAATTTTTCACAAAAAAATCGTTAAACAAACGCGACAAACAAAAGTTAGGTTATAAATTACAAGCAAAACATACCCAAAATAAGTGTCATTTGTCCGCACAAACAATAATATGTATGCAGAGGCTTCTCCTCGCTATATTCCTCCTGATCTTTGGTATCGGAGCAAACTATGCTCCTCGAGACGACTTTCGGCATTTTGTCTTTCTCATTCGCGTATCACAGTAATAACCCCAAAAGAACTCCTATAACTTGTTAATAGAACGAAATGTTATTCATCTACTTCAAAATCGACCATGACACAACGCGTGCTCGGATGAAACTGTAGCAGTCGACGTTGGGTTGGCAATTTTGGCATTCATCAGCCTAACCTCATCTGACGCCAAGACGTCATCAGCTACTACTTATTACGATTCAATAAAAACTGATCATCCCATTGGTCGAAAATTCATTTTGGCATTGACGGACCCTCTACGCATGCGCGGAATATCTTGCGAAAATCTAGTGTAGTACCCGACTAGACGCTATATAATTATCGTCCCGTAGCTAGTGATAAGAGCCAAACTCTACTCTCTCTATTCAATAAATATATCAGACGCGAGTACTACAGCAGTGGATGCTATTCGGCGTCGTATTCGGCAAACAAATACACAGCTGCAGGGAGAGAGAGCGAGATAGAGAGCAAAGCCAAGATTAGCCAGCTGTCATCCGGTCTGACAACAAAAAGTGCGTGTATATATGTGCAATATACAGCCGTCATGTGCGCGGCCGAGCGGACTAATACGACGACGTCGAAACCGGATCCGCGCAAGTAATCTCGCGGCGGTGGTGGAAGACTCCGCTACTGTGTGTGCTACTATACCGTCCAACACATATATACTGACCAACAGCAGCAGCTCGACTGACACGAGTACAGTACTGACATGCCAGACACTGTTGGCTAGCCAGCACTCGAGCGCCGGCCGTTCCTCATCATCAATTCATCAGTAGACTCATTCAGCGTCTCATCCGGCCGCCGGTCGAGCTATATAGCTTATCTCTCTACGTACACATCTCTCCCTCTCTCTTTCTCTCTCTCCTTTCATCTCGTCTGTCATCACTGAAAGCGCGACCAGACGTCGTCGTATATCTTTGGATAGGCAAGTAGATACACACAGTGCTTGCCGGTGAGCTGCAGCTTCTTCCTCGCTTATTCATCGTATAGCCATCAGTAGTATATCTCGTCGCTAGAGCTAGACAGCACCTGTAAGAAGAATTTTGGAAAGAGAAGACACTCGGGAAGTCTGTGTGCGTGTGTGTGTGCATGTCAACGTCGGGCCCAAACTGCAGCGGGCCCCCTCTGACTCCCCTGCGCCAACATGGCAGCTGCGTTGACCCTCGAGCAGGAGCAAGTGAGTGTCCTTTTTTTTCCAACATCGTCTATTGTAGAATCTGCACAAGTGCATCTAGCGTAACATCGCTCTAACCTAACTTTCGGAGCAGCTACGCTCACGCAGCATCCTTTTCGTCTCTCGCACAACACCCACACCTTCTCCCTCCCTCTATATATATATATATATATACGTACAGCACTTATACACTCAGGTGCGTATACGTGCGCAGGAACGAAGTAAAGTACTGAGAGCGCGCCCACACGTCCCCCTTGCAAAATTATATTGATAAATTATTCAAGGCCATTTGAATCAGCTGTCAATCATTTCTTTGTTGTCCTTGCCTCGCTCTCTGCAGCTTCTTCTTCCTTCACTCCTTCATATGGCTGCTCCACTTTTGCACTTTGCGCTAGCTACTACCTGTGGCTTATGCAGTGAGTGTGGGGATAGGATCAGACAAAATTGCAAGTGACTATTGCGTGTGTGCTTTTTTTTCTAGGCAACTAAGGAATTCATAGAGACAGTGAATAAATGTCGAGCTGGCCGTCGAGCGGGTCCTGTATCCTGGAGCACGGCTGTCAAGTTTCTGTCTGCAAGAAAATTCGAGGTCGTTCGAGCCCTGGCTCTGTACGAGCAGCATGAAGCCACCAGGAGGAGGGAAGGATTAGCCCTGATGCAGCCCACTAGAGAGCCACTGCTCAGCGAGCTGCGTACAGGAAAATTCACAGTGCTGGTATGCCCTAGTTTACAAATAATATATCAAGCGAGTACAGGATTGTGCAATGCTAATTTGGATTGCGTGTGCTTTGTCTATAGCCTTCCAGAGATGCAAGCGGAGCAGCCATAGCCATCTTCACAGCTCACCTGCACCTGCCGCAGAACACGTCACATCAGACGACACTGCAGGTAGGGCATGATGAGTCACCCACCCAGTTATTATGCAAGAGCAAAGAGCAGTCCTTTCCTAACAGAAAGACCTATTGTCAAATGTTACAGGGGGTGGTTTACCAACTGGACGCCGCCCTGGAGAGCAAGGAGACGCAGAAGCACGGGCTCGTCTTCATCTACGACATGTCCGACAGCAAGTACCAGAACTTCGACTACGACTTGTCGCAAAAGATCCTGACCCTGTTGAAGGTGAGCGTGCGACTGTCACGGCGCATGTGCGCCAGGGCAGCAGTTAGTAGAGAGAATAGCAGAGCGTAATCAGCTGGAGCCGCCGTGTGACGCGCGCGCACCGCTGTTCGGATTGATCGTCGGGGGCATCCATCCCCTCTTTCTCCCCGTCGTGTCGCGTGCTGATATCGATCTCTCGCGGCCTCTCTGTCGCTCCCCCAGTCGCGTTCCGCAGCAGCGCCTGCCCCCGTGCGCGCACGCGTTTGCTCTCGTCTCCCCCTATCCGAGTATAGTAGACCGACTCTTCGTCGCGACGATTCTAACGACTCTTTCTCCCTGTGTGTGCGTGTGGTGCATTGATACCGATATAATACATCTTGTTTTTCCGAAACTTGCTCGTCGTCCTCAGGGAGGCTACCCGGCGAAGCTCAAGAAGGTCCTGATAGTGACGGCCCCGCTGTGGTTCAAGGCACCGTTCAAGATCCTGCGGCTGTTCGTGCGCGAGAAGCTGCGCGAGCGCGTCTTCACCGTCTCCATACCCCAGCTAAGCCAACACATCCCGAGGGAGTCGCTGCCTAGGCGGCTGGCCGGCAGTTTGGAGGTGCACCATGAGGCCTGGTTGCTGCACTGTCTCAAGTCCATGACGAACCGGGCCGGGCCCGAGCTCTGCGAGGTACGTATTTTATAATACCCCTGACTCCACAACAGCAGCGCCCCCACTACCCCTTCATAGCCTCACTGCGCTGCATCATCATGGAGCATCCCTTGTATTGACACGTATTCACAATTTGACAGGTCGGGCCCAACTCGCTGAGCGGTGCCGAACTTACCAACGGCCTGGGCCTAGGAGCCAAGGAGGCATCGGAAACGGCGGCTGGAGGAGGAGGAGGCGGGAGCAGCAGCGCTGGCAGCAGCAGCCCGACGAGTCCTCTGCCCGAGCCGGTTAGGACGGTCGCAAAGAACGGCAGCGTCGCCGAGACGGAGCTCAGTAGTAGCAGCAACGGCCTCAGCGGCGACGAGGCGCCTTCGCCCCTGCAGCCGCCGTCATCCGCCAGTTCTGGCTTCAGCGATGATGACAGTCTGCACGGTGACCTGGGTCTCCAGGCTGTCAGTATGGAGCAGCTCATCGAGACGATACACGCCAGGGGACGAGCTGCACTCGTCGCCGAGTATATTGAAATCAAGCAGCGTCCACCGGATGGCTCTTTCAACAACGCCAAGTACGTCTCAGATTCGAAGCGTTTGCGCGTGGGTTGCACTCGTGAGCTGGCTTACTGATCTAATGACTCATCCTTTGCTGTTACAGGTTGAAAACGAATCTGCCCAAGAATAGGTACACAGATGTCCTGTGCTATGACCACAGTAGGGTTTGCCTCTCCCAACTGGAAAACGATCCCAGCTCGGACTACATCAATGCCAACTTCGTCGATGGTTACAAGCAGAAGAACGCCTTCATTAGCACACAGGGTCCACTGCCCAAAACCTGTCCCGACTTCTGGAGGATGGTTTGGGAACAGCAGACTCTCGTCATAGTCATGACTACCAGGTATGTTCACCCGGTTTATCGAGACTCTTTTATTTACTACGTTGGATTTATTCGCACACTAATTGGATTCCGTCAAACAAGATCATTCAAACGCCTTTCCGTAATCCAATCAATCAATTTACCCGTCGTGTTTCTTTAATTTTATTATGTGTAAGAATCAATCAATTTGAGAACGATTCCCAACGATCGTTCTTAAAAGGCACACATTCTATTATGCATGCTACAAGAAAACGACGGCACTTTACGAATTGAGAAAAAAAAAAGGTGACGACGCAAATATTCAATTGATCAGGGTGGTCGAACGCGGCCGAACCAAATGCGCTCAATACTGGGGACCGGAACCCGGTGACCAAGTCACAGCGGGTAACTTCACCATCACGAGTCTCGAGGTTGACACCAATCCCGACTATACGATAACCAAGCTTCTTCTTACGAATAATAAGGTAATTGTCAATACTCCGAAAACTGTCGATACTTTGAAAACTACGGCGACACGTAATTGAAATACGGGGTAACGTTCTAGACTGAAGAGACAAGAGAGGTATGCCATATGCTTTACACAGCCTGGCCCGATTATGGCGTGCCCCAGTCGGCTAAAGCTTTGCTCCAATTTCTCTCCCTGGTGCGACAGCAACAGAACAAGCTGCTGGCCAGCCGAGGCGATACGTGGGCCGGCCATCCCAGAGGGCCACCAATCGTCGTTCATTGCAGTGCTGGCATCGGTAGGACAGGTAAGCATCGTGACTACTGCACTCATTGAATAACGAGAAATCGTATATGAATTAGAAATAATTATAATATAAACATTTTCAGGAACTTTCTGCACTCTCGACATCTGTATATCGCGACTCGAGGACACAGGTACGGTGGACATTAGGGGTACGGTCGAGCGGATACGAGCACAGCGGGCCTTCAGCATCCAAATGCCAGACCAGTACGTGTTCTGCCATCGCGCGCTTGCCGAGTACGCGCTCTCTCGGGGTATGCTCAGCCCCCAGCATCTTGCCATGTTACCGCCGACCATTGAGGAGGACTCCGACTAGATTACCAATTTTATATATATATTTGTTATATATATATTTCAAGCACGCTCATCATCTAATTAACCTTAGCCCAATACCATTCGCACAACTCTATTTCTCTCTATCGTCATTTTCTCATCCGTTCGTTCTTTCATCGACTCATTTACTATTCTATCATTTTAGCCGTACTCTAGATAGCCAACTCTTACAAATTATATAATGAATATGATAACAAATTTTTCTAGAGTCTACGACTGTGTTCAAAAGAAACATTTAGAGCAAAAGAGAGGCCGGCAAGTTGGCCTGGCTATTCAGTACACGAGTATTAATTTGAAAGAATTAAAAAATCTCTTCCAATCGTGATATATCGCGGAATTTTCAGTATTTCATTTACAAAAATAACTTTTGCTACTAAAACAAAGAATTGATATCATGCAACATGGAATACATGTGTAGCTCAAATACCTTCTTATTTCTCGCGACTGATTGAAAAAGCAAACTAGTACACAGAAATTTGGCTTCTGAATAATCTGATTTCGTGAAATGTTATCAAGTTGTGCGAACACCCTCCACGGTCAGACATGCAGATTCATTCAGTTATATTGAGAACCCCGAGGTATTTATTGTTTTCCGCGTAACCAACTATTGAATATACAATCAATTTTCTATAAACGAATTCCCGCAAATCTCGTCAGGTGATCGATATAGGCATTTCAGATGAATGACCAAAGATTATATTAGACAATTTTCAGGATTCAAACTTGTCTGCGTCACAACGTTTCAATTTTCAATCGTGGTTCCTTGTGCAATCTAGTATTTTGATAAAAGTCTTTAGACAAATAATTAACGATTACCGAAGATGTACATGAAAGTTTGAAAAAAAAACCAAAACTCTGCATTTTTTGGAGTAACTTGGAGAAACTTGAGTGTCATTTTGTATGAGCAAATTTTGCATTGTAGACAGCCTTCTCTGCATTTGCAAGCAAAATATGCTGAAACGATTGACGGTAAACAATCTTTATAACTTTACGATAGACTTTGTGATAATATTCAACAGTCAAGTTCTTCCAAACTGATTGATTTTTCATTTAGTGCTTGATGAATATTTCAAATTTTCAATTTTTCAAAGTTCTCGTGGATTTTGTAATGAAAGCGTTTTGACGAAACAAAGAAAAAAAACTAGCATTTTCATCGAAAGGTAATTAATTGATTCGTTAGTTATTAAGCTACAAAAAGATTGTAGGTATTAAGTGTGTGCGAATGTGAGTGTGTGCACGTGCCAAGCGCGCACCTGATTCCATCATTCAAACAATATTCCTCTTTTATTATGATTATTTGATAAGAGATTTTCTCAGTAGGTCAATTTGATTTCGGAACGCACCTATTATTACTTTTCTATTTCTGCTTGTATAAGTGTATATGTGTAAGTGTGTACACCCGCGTGCTACATATTTAAAGAAAGTCCAATATAAGCATCTGTTCATATGTGATTTGGCATTCTTGGCGTCTCACTTCCGAGCGCTTGTTTCCTACCAAGCATACTTACTTGGTATAACTGACGGTACCATAATTTCGCAACGATAATAACTTGAACTAAAACTGTAAGTGCTACAGAGTCCAGTCCTCAATATACTAAAAGAAATATAAAATGAGTTATCTTCTGCTAAGGAAAAGACACATGATTATACAAAAAAAATTTTTTGATCAATCTCTTGATCTATTGAATGTACATTCGTCCTTGATCCTGGAATAAAATTTGCGATCCTAGTATTGCAAAAATATATGTAGATCGAATACAACGTGAAAAATGTACATAAATTTTTAGAATGTATTCAGTCCTTCCAAGTTTCATATATTAAAGCTCTATCACTTGGATCTGTTCTAAAAATATTTGTGCTTTCTTTGGTTTTCGTATAAAATAGTCCGCTGTTTGTTGATCATGTATAAACAAAAACTGTGCATTGAGATAGGTGCATCTCAAGGATGCAAGAGTGGGTGTAAGAGTGTAAATTTACAGAAGAAATAAATAATATATGTAGGTATATAATAAGTGTCAATTAGGCAAATGTCATATTAATCAAAGCATTTGTAACCTGACAAAGAGAAAGAGACAACAAATAGAGAAATTAAAGTTTCAATACAAGTTATGAAATATAGATACATCGGGGTCGCGATATAATAAAATGACTTGAGGTGCCTTTCTCAGAGCAGCGAGCACCTGCAGGTCGCTCGTTCAAAGTATTATAAAAAAAAAATGAACTTTTATAATAAAGGTTTCGTCGCAGTTTTGCTCTTAGCTGTAATGTCTTAAAGTTCCTGAACAGCGCGTATCAATGTATAACAAACGTTTAATGAGAACCGCACAATTAATTTTTCGCCATGCTATATCCCAGACTTTGAAATGCTGATGTTTAAATTATTTCAAAATGTTTATAATTGCACGAGAAAAGGCACCGCAGTTACTGACACTAATTATTCCTACATAAGTAACTAACTTTATTAATCATGACGTTCAAGAAGAAATCGTATGAATGACAAAAAATGAATACATAAATAAAGAAATAAATAATTAAATGAATCAGTGAAAACAATAACTCTCTGTACAAGGCTTGGTATGCATTATATGCATATGTGTGTATTATTAACGTTATCTGCCTAAAGTCTGAAAAACTTATAAATAAAAATTTGTCAAATGTGTGTACATGTACGTAAGTCAAGTGTCACTTGCGTATACGTATATATGCGCACATAACTGAAGGAAAAAGTTGTATTTAAATATAAAAAAAATCAGTGTAAGAAATAGAGAGATGAAGATTAAAAATTGTATATAATATAAAATGAAATAATTATCACACTGTATTTAATCAAATTATTAATAATTTAATATATTGCAAATATTAATAAGTTGTCAATTTCATTATAAAACCATGTCCTACCGTTTATTTATAATAATACACCAGTTGTGAGTGAATAAATAAAAATAACGTTTCTTGGTACAAAATTTAGATTTTTATTCACTTATTTGACAAACAGCTCTAAATTAGATTTTATAATAATAAATAACAATAAATAAAATCAATTTTAGCAATGATCAATGTTCTTCTAAATAGTGATGTCTCTAGTACCAGAATATTTATTCAGAATCTATATAATTGTTATTGTTATTATGCTATGTATAGTTATAATTATTTACAAAATTAGAGAGCCATGTATCGTGAGTTTGGATACACTATTGGTACAACAATTGTAACAAAAACAACAACAACAGTAACAAATGTAGTGCCTACATCGTTTTTTCTACAAACAGCCTATTTCAAGAACAAGAGTCACATCTTGGTTTTTTTTACATGCTTATGCTTGTCGTACACGAAATTTAAAAGAATAGGTGACTTCCAATGTATTGTATACATATACATAATACAACGTGAAAGATGAATCTGAATTTTATGATGACACGTGCTTGATTGTTTTCTTCTTCACTTTCATTTGTTTGCTTATAGATCTAATTACTATATATGAAAGAGGCATCATACATGGTCTGAGCCTAGGGCTCGGTAATTGATACGTATATATTATATATGCATTTGTCTAACATACAAAGGACGTCGAGTCAAAAAAAGTCAAAAATGTTCTCAAGCGACTTTAGCACTCGAGCAGAGTATATCACAATAGATTGTGCAAGTAAAGAAACTTGCAGTTCAGTTGGTTGATAAAAAATGTAGTATTCTACTTAATTATATACTCAGGCTGATTCAATAGCTCCACCGACGAGTTTACCAGCGTAGAGATTGAGTCCCTGCAAAAATATATAATTTTATAAATAATTGTTTAGCGTTGAAAATCAAATAAAAATAATGAACAACGTACCTTGTATATAAATGCATACTGCTCTCTGGTCTGTACAGCTCCGGCGCGGTCCCTTCGAATGGTGTAGACGACTCTAGGGACGTCGACCGTTCGGGTAATCTCATACTGTCTTATACCCAAGTCTAGCGCTATTAGTGTGCCAGTACGTCCTGTACCAGGACTGCAGTGCACCACGATTGGTCCCGCGGCTCCTCGCTGAAGAGCCCTTGCCTCCAGAAGAACAGCTATCAGACCTGAGGCATCCGTCGGTGTTCCGCTTGGCGGCCACAGATACCATATGTGGAATACTTCTCGGAATGTATTGTTCTCCAGATTCTACATTGAATTCGTTGTTAGTCTATTATTTGCTTCGACGCTACTTTTATTTCAACGCTAGTGTTTTACAATCCTACCTTTAAATGAAGCGTCGAGATGGCATATTTTTCTTTGGCTTCTCGCTTTTTCAGCGTTACTTGGTAATCACCGTAAAGCCGATGACAGTCGCTCACCTCCAACGGAGGTATATACTCTGTGCACTTTTCCACCCCGTTTTCAACGAGGTCTGTTAGCATTATAATAACTTTGCACTGTTGTTCCCATATCATTCGCCAAAAGTCGGAAACTGTGCTCTCCATTGGAGCTTGGCAGCCAATGTAATACTTGTTTGCATTTTTTGGTCCCTGCAAGTATATAATTTATCATCAGTAAACATCATATCGACTATTCTAAAGCTTCTCTTTTGAACTTTTCCTTTCAGACTCACCCGAATGTAACTAGCGTTTATGTACTCAGTAAGAGGGTCATTATTCAGCCTCTGTAAAGGTACCCGAGTTTCCGGCAGCGGTATCACGTTGGCGTATCGATTTTTCAGCTCAGCTCCCGGAGGCAACTCGTCAATTTTTGACGACACCTGCGGGATACTCGTAAACTCCTCGGAAATTGCGTTCTCGTCGCTACAAAAGCTCGAGAGCCCCGCGAAATTCAACGGATGCGTCGGAATAGTGCTCTGAATGAAAGATAAACGCGTATTTTATCAATAGAAAATTAATTTATTATTTATCGAAATTGATCAAAAGTGAAAGCGATGACACTTACGGAATCCTCAAAAGTTGGATTGCCGTAACTGCGCTTCGAGCACCTCAATGCATTCTTGCTGCGTCTCACGCTGTTGTAGGCCGACACGCTGTCCAGGCTGTAAGCGTCCAATGAGACAGGCCGGCAGCGTTCTCCGTAATTAAAGCGACCTTGCCGCTTCCTCATGATAAACTTGGAAGTAACAACAGAATAGAAGTCATTATAATTATTGTTACACGTCGAAACAAAGATAATTTTCAAATTACATAAACGACAACTTACAAGCACTGCGGCTAGTACAATGAGACAAATAAACGCGACGCACGACACAATCACTACGGCAATCGCGTTCCCGGAGTCGGCTTCCTGAACTAGCACAAAACTGTGCACCTGAAAAAAGAAAGACAAATGGCATGTCAATATCAGGATATCCTCGAGGTAGTGATTGCGTTATACGCTACTGCATATTGGGAAAACTCACTGTCAAGGGAAAATCAATAGGCGAATGCTCGTACAGGCTCGGCAAACTTTTCGTCAGGGTAACGTCAAAACTGCCCTTTTCGTCCACCACGTAAACAAGCACAGAGGTAAGAGGTATTTCCGACACCAAGGATGTTGGTATCAAATTATCCAAGCACTGAGTTTGATGGAAAACTATTTGCGTCGGCGTTACCGTCCTGTAACAATAAAAAAAATAAAATTGACATCAAATTGCATTAGATTGCGATTCTTAATTTTGTCTGATAAACTGCTTTTACAAGGCGGACAAAGATTTGCAGTAAGACGGAAACATTATACGTGAATCAATAAAATGAATAAAGAAGTAAAAATACTAGTAGCAGTCAAAGTATAGATAACAATGTTAATTATTTCAACGTCGAAAACAAGTTAGTAACTAATTAAGAAAGCTTGTTTTAATTTATCATTTACAGTGTGTGACAAAGATAAAAAAGAAGAAAAATCGCGACTTTCGAGAAAACAAACTTTATTCAGCACATCAAGAAGCTGATGTAATAATTATATTTTTACTGGGATATCACGCTCCTAAAATCAATTATTTCTTAGGATACGGGTTCGGAAATCTCGTACAACTTTTAGTTGGGTACAGTTCGCTGGTTATCCTCTAGAAAAGACGTAAGAAAGAACGGATATGCATTAGTCTCTTCGGAAATCACAACAACGGCATGACTCAAAATCAATTTCAGCTAATTCAACGTAAGATAAGACAGCAACAACAAATTACTTTTCCAAATCGCTGCCGTTGATCAAATTAGCCAGGGACTTGCGCAGCACCGGTAGCTTCTCGCATACGTCGTGCCAGGTGCCCTCGAACACGATCCTAATGAGTAGAGTGACGTCTTCCGTCGGGAGCGTCGGAGGAATCGCAACAGTCGTACTCTCCTGGCCGCCGTCTTCCTGTACAGTGCTGGCGGAACTGAAAGTCTCCGGAGGCAGAGTGGTTGTCGCCGGCAGCGGTTTCTCAGACTTTGGGCTACTCGCCACCTTTCTCGCGGTCGTCATTGGCGTCGTCGCTGGCGGTGAGGTTGTTGCCATCGGCGTCGTCACCGTCGATTCCGGAATAACTTCGGGTGATTCAGTCGTAGTGGTAGTGCTTGTGGTGGTGGTGGTGGTTGTAGTAGTAGTAGTAGTAGTAGCTGCCGTGGCTACTGTTTCTGGCATTGTTGACGTGGTAGTTGTTGATACAGTTGTTGCCACTGTCGCCGTTATTGGCAGATGGTCTTCGCTGTGAAAAACAGCGGAAAACGTGAGTCATCCTCCATGCCAACTTTTTAAGCAAAATCGAAATACTAGCTCTAAAATATTAGCCGAATGAAAAAAAAAATACATACGCAGTAACTGTCGAGGATGATTCCTCTTGATTGTTCGCAGCCGTCGCGGTGGTCACCGTGGTCGATTCCGTACTAGTAGTTACCAAGGCATCGGTACTCTCCGAACTGACCTCGTCAGCTTGACTACTCGTCGAAATCGTCGTTGGTGCCGTCGACGTGGCTGGTACCGTTGACTCCGCCAACGTCGTCGTGGTCGTCGTCGGAGTCGTCGAAACTGGAGCCTGAGACGTAGTCGACCCCGTCGTAGTAGCTTCTACTGTGCTAGAGATGGGCGCACTACTGCTCACGGTGCTCTTTTCTGCTCAAAGTATAACAGACTACGTATTGCAAATCATCCCTATATAAACATTTCGTTATCATCTTCAAAACAAAACAAAAAACTAACCTGTAGTGGAGGTGGGATTAGTGCTAGGCTGAGTATTTACAGAAGGAACTCGCTGGGTCGTCTCGGCGACCGGCGTAGTAGTCGACTCTAAGGTCGACCAGTTGATATCCTGAGTATCATCCTCGAACGGAGTGGTCTCGGTCGGCTGGCATGTCGTTGTAATGGTCTCCTCAGTCGTTTCCGTCTCTATTTCCGTTACAGCTTCGGTCACCTGTTCCGTCGTAGTAGACTCTGTCTCAGTCGTCCCTTCGGTTGTCGTAGTTGTCTCATCGGGTTTATTTGTCGACGACTCGGAGATGGAGACTATGAGGGTACCATTGATACCCACGTCCGGAGTACCAGAACGCTTGGACTGCCGGATGTCATTCTCGCTGGTTATCGGCTTTTTCGAGGCCTGTGACTTGTAGTACGGATAGGGCTTTTCCAGCTGGTCAGGTACCAAAGCCAAGTCGACGGATTTTTTCGAGCCGTATTTCTTGAGGACCTCGGAGGTGCTCTGTTCAGCTTCGGGGATGGCGTTGCTCGTACGTTCGGAGGATGAAGCTGGTCCCGGATCTTCGGTCACGATGAGTTTCTTCGAGTGGCCGTCATCCTGTGATGAGTTGACGATGCTCGGTGTCAATAGGAGACAGACGCCTGTTGAAGAGGTGTTGGAGTGATTATAAGCTTTGTTTGGGGAAGTGGGACAAATTGCTCTTCGTAATTGCACTGACACGTGACGTGTGTGTGTGGTTTGATTAGTCTTAATTGCACGTCCCGATGATTATTCAATTTGCATATCAATCAAGGTTATGATTCAAAGTTAACGAAAACTCTTGCAGTTAATAATCGTAAAAAAAAATAGTGCTTTCATACTTACACAGTATCGTTCGCAGTGACAGTTTTAATCGAGAAGCCTCGATGTTCCTTCGATCTTCTTCCATGGTCTGCAACAGAAAAAGAAGGAAACGCTATGTTACAAATTCGTATATTAATTACTATATCAAAACAAAACATTTATTCTGAAAAATAAAAAAAAAACATTCGGAGAAAAACGTCACGGTGCAGTACGCGTGATCGTATAATAACTTGTTATTGCGTATATATCATAAAATATACGTAGCTCGAGTGTGTTGATGGCAGTAAAGCAGCGCGTTTTGAATGCAAAAAGCGCGCGCAAGAGACTCAATGAAAACATTGAATTTCAAATTATGATAATCGCGTCTTTTTTTTTTCTCGTCGACACCAGATCAATCCTTAGAAGAATAAATACATTTTACACATTGAGTGTGTCCCTCGACCAGGAAGCAAAAAATGGAAAATCGCAGCGAGCTTCGTTTTAAGCAAATGGATTCGGAAAAGAAGAATTTTTTTTTAATCGGTGCGTTTAATTGTTGATTTATTAGGAATTAGACTTTTATAGAAAAGTATACGACATACTCGACAGTTGTAAGTTTTTTCTTGTACTTTTTTTATAAACAATTGCTATATCTACACACGTGTATTTTAAGAATTATTAAAGTATCGTAAAATTGTCTAGACGAACAGAGCAACCAATCGCAAAAAGTGTAAGAAAAAAAGAAACTTGTATCTGATGTCAAGTCAAACCTCTCGCAGAGCGTTACTAATCACCGTTTTTTTTTCTCCTTTTTCTCATTTTTTGACCTACTTTATAATTACTTTTCAATTTCAGACCTCCTTTTTACACACACTAAATCCAATTATATAAAAAAAAATAATATAATAAATAATAAAAAAAAAAAACTAAATATTCGATACAAAACTCTCAAAAACTCCCATCCATCACTCGGCCGCCGTGTTCACGTGAAAAAACACTCGAGAGGCTCACGCGTAGTTGCCTTGCCGTCATTTATCTCCCCCATTCAGCAAAAATAAATATTCAATGCATACGCGGAAGCAGCAGCAGCAGCAACAGAAGTAAATGTATATAGTATACCGAAAGCTTCGTCGCATATTATCCTGTCGGAATGTGTGCTGCGAGCGCAGTCCGGAGCGTGAAAGTGGCGGTATAAACAGTACGTGTGTCCGTGTATAGAGTATATACGTGTATATACTGGGGCAGCAGAGCTCAACAGCAGACATACGCGTCCGTGATCCCAATGAAATTGTCTTGATGGCGCAATGACAAAGCGCAATGAGTGTCACCGATCAAATCGTATAATATAACGCGATGAACAAAGAAGACATTTCCGCTGCTCTCTCTCTCTCTCTCACTCTCTCGACGGAACTCTCTGTAACTGTTTTTACTCTTCTCTATCACGTGCCATACCTGATACATATACAATATACGTGTTAAACTCTTCTCGATCGACGTCTTATCGGTAACTAATTTTTTTTTTCTTTTACAGTATTAGGCACATCTATAATTGCGCTTTGTAATTACTAGAGGATCTATTGTGTATGTACACGAGTGCGTGCTCATACACAACACAGCTGTATCGCTATCTTATCATCGCGCGAGCATCAATATAAGAGACCTGCTGACGCATATTTCACATGCCCGCGTGTGTCTTCTGTTATATTCATTATCAGTTTTATATAAGGCCGCTAGGCTTTATCAAAATTAAATTTCACGACGACGACGACGACGACGAGATTCGCGTCTATAATAATGAAATTATCTTCTCGAGTTCGTTTCCTCTCGAGTGTAATTTTTTTTTCATTTTTCCTCGAAGTCACTACTACCAGCTCGTCTATCTATTTAATTCCCGTAATTTACAAGCTCGCGGCGAAAAATCGAAATCAAAGTCAATTGACAAGTGATATATTGTATAATAGAGTCGTTAGGAAGTATAGGTAGTAGCAGCAGTTGCGCTCTCGTGTCGCGTCACGCTAATGACGCATCCGATCCACCCACACGTATCGTATTATGCATGTGTGTCTATACTATCTGTTATGTATATAGCGAAAAAAAAGGAAGGCCCGTACGTGCACTTTTTCGCGCGAGAGTCTAGAAAGGGGATTTTTGCATAACTGACCGATGCCAGAGGCTTCTCTCTTGCGTAAAACTACTAATATATACTCCCCAGGGTCGACAATAATATATCAGCTGCGCTTCCGCGTATAATACACCTCGTTGTTTTTACCACCATTTTTTTTTGTTCTACTTCACTGTTTTGGTTATATTGCCCACTTATTTCCCTTTTGTTGTTGTTATTTTCAAGATTTTTTTTTTTCAGGTATATAATACAAAAAGAGTAAGTATATACGAGACTCGTTCCGCGCTTGGGCATCCCTGCGCGAATGAGTCAGCAACAGCAACTTTCTAACGTTATTCCTTTACAGCGCAGCGCGATGGACAATAGTCTTTTCACCGCTTGCCCCATCTCTCTCTCTCTTTCCCCGTTTACATTTTCTTTGTTGTATACATATATATATGCTGGAGTCGAAGGAAAAATCGCGAGTACAGCCGAGTGTTTTTTAGCGGGTTTCGCGCAATTATGTAATTGAGAGAGGTCTTTTTTTTTAATGAATCGCTTGGCTGCTTGCGCTTTTCTCGCTCTTCTCTGCGGGATTTTTCAATTATACGCGCGCGAGAGCTGCTACTGCTGCTTTGCATTTTTACAGGTATTCCCCGGCGACGGTAATTGATTTCCGTAGTCTCTTTACTTTTTTTTTTTTCGCTTCTCAAATTGAATGGACAGTAAAAGATCCGAAACTTTCTATAGAAGAGATAATGTTGTATATACACAAGAACTTCTTGTCGTTAACTATAGCCCAGAACTTTTCTGGAGGGGGAGAAAGAGACTATTCCAACTATACAAGTTCCCGTTTTTTTCCCGATAAATCGTGATATACTTCCTCGTGTACAGGACATACATAGAGACGACAGTCAGTCGTGCATTAAAAAAGCATAAATTATGCAGAGGCGACAATCGATTCTTCCGCGCGCGCAAATTAGCCGGCGACGCGCTTATGATGATGATGGGGCTGAATGTGCATGAGAAAAAAAAAAAAAGAAAAAAACTGTTTACGCGTGTATTTTTTTCTCACCGCGGCGGGCTGCACACATACACAAAACACGCATACATAATATACTTATAGCAGAGCATCGTGTAACAATTACACGATCGCGCGGTGGCGGCGTCGCGGGAAAAAAGTATGAAGTAACACGTTGATTAATCGCCGAGGCGTAAATTGCAGCAGTCGAACACGTTCAATTTTCCCATTACGAGAGAGAAAGAGAGACTTAACATTTCGACTAATACTTAATAGCCGCTCTTTTTATTATTCGCGTGATGATGCGCGCGCGCGAGAACTATATGCAGTTATACACATCAGCTATAAATTCCATAATAAGCCTATAGGTACTGTTATTTTCTTTAAGGCGATCGCACGCGCGAATCAAAGGGACAATCAAAAGATTAAGCTCTCCTCCGCGCAATTGCTTATATTTGTCGGAGGGGAAAATTCAGTCACGTATTTTAGAGGTATTGTATATAGGTATACATACAGCACATCACGCGCGCGCAAAGAGGGATTGCTAAATCTACGGGAACGAGACGTAACCCGCCGCGCTCTGTACTGCACGCTTTTGCTATACAAAGGAGTTTATAAAGTGAAAGCTGCGCTGTTGTATTATAATACTATACCTCTCTATATTACTCGGTAAAACCGCGCTTTATCAATAACAATACAGCCAGACTTACCGAGTGTGTTACTCATCGCTGGACTTGACAAAGAGCGGACTCGTGTGTCGAGGATAATATAAAATTCACGTGCGCGCATATATAAGATAAGTGTATACATCACCAAGGAACTCGAGTTTGTAAGTAAATCTCTGAGTAAGTATAGCGAGAATTAGCGCGAGTGATTTTGCGAAATAGAGAGAGAAAAAGGGGCAGTAATAGCTGCACAGCCTCGAGATTTTGAAGGCGCGCAACGCTTATATACTCATAATATATACACATACACACACACACATATATATGTATACACAAACAAGGTGAAACTCGTGAAAGGAAAGGCTGCTGCTCCTACCGTGAACAACGACGTCGAGTAATGCGAGAGCTCGTGGTTACTGTCCTCGCGGGCATAATTCCTCCGCAGCTCGAAACTCGACGACTTCTATCCCCCGACGAAAAACTTCACTGAACTTCTGCATCGGTGATGATATTATGATTTTCGTTTTTTTTTTTGAAGAAAAAGAAAGAGAGACAACGAGTCAGGTGCAACAGCAACGCGGCCGGGCTACCATGACGACGTCGTGACCTGTCCTGCTCTCACCGGACGCTGCACATATCCTATACCTGGTTTCGCACTACCACAAACACACAATCACACACATCGAACGCACACGTATATATAGATACTTATAGAGAAACGAGTAGACGCGCGCGGAATATCACGATAGACACGAATACTCTGAGATGGGAAGAAAGCGGCTGTGGCGATCGTACCCCAGCGACTACTCACTACATACTGACGAGTGAGCGGCGAGCGCTGCGCCTCCTGGCAGGTCGTCGCGACCTCGCTCCGATCTTATAGTAGCCTATACTATACCTCTCCTGCTGCGTCTGCGCGCGACTTGTACTCCTCACCTGCAGTATTAAAAGCGTTATAGCGCTCTCTGACTTACCTACGCTATATTTTCAGTCTCTAGCTTCTCTCTCTCTCTCTCTCTTGATGGATCGGTTATTCGGATGTGATATCTGTGGTGGGTTGTGCCGGAGAGATTCTTTCTTTCTCTTTTTTTTTCGGGTTATTTTGATGGAGCGATTCACGCCCCTCGTGAGGTTCTGCGCGATGAGTAAGACTGTCCCTGGAGACCCAAACGAGTGGTTTGTGTGCTGGGTTTAATTCGGAAAATGATACGTTAACGGGATAATGATAGCAGAGTCGTGTAGGGGCGGTTCCATTCTTTTTTTTTTTAATACATCGCTTTAATATTGCGTTATCGAATTGGAATAATACGTCGAGTTTTAAATTTAGCCACGTTCGGTTGTAGTTATAGTATACTTGCCGATTTCCAGCGCAAATCAAGCGTATAC
>UCQR01018937.1:19734-31168 GCA_900474235.1 Cecidostiba semifascia | reverse complement strand
TATAGGTGTGTGTATATATGTATAATACACACATATACACACAGTCGTTACCGATGCTGCCGCTGCCCAGCCAAGGTCAATCGTGTGTCTACAAGGAACGCCCGCAAAGTTGTTTCGCAAAGCGACCGGCCTTTTCTTATTCTCGTCCAGCTTTTCCACCATCGGCAGCATGTGCACTCACACGTGCGCGAGTCACGTGCAAGCTCCATGTGCGTTTCTGTCTGATTGCTCGATCCGCAGCGTGCAGTTCCGTTTTCGGGACCTGTTTTGCGCAGGCATGTGTGTGATATGATCTCGAACGTTTTATAATAACGATGAGCTGTTTAATACACCGGGGTTTCTTTTACTTCGTGGCTTTTGCTACTTTCGTTTGTTTTATTACCTTTGTGGAAAGGTTCCGTAAGTGGACGATGGAAAAATTATAATTACTCCTGATAACGGGCCATTTGAGCGAGCCGGTGTTTTTGCGAAAAATTGTCTAATTTTAGATAGCACATTTTCCTCGCGGAGAAAATTGAAGAGAAATCTATGTCCGATCGCGAGATATCGAAGGTATAAGCGTGTGGTTATATGGTCAAGCATTTTTCGTTATGAATAATTGAGCGGTAAATCAGTTATTAATAATTGTAGGTTAATCACACTGTGATTGCAATTTGATTTTTTGTTTTTTGTTTATTATATGACATACTTGTAATTTAGTGCTTGAAGTATATTTAACAAATAATAAAAGGTTAACGAATCTCGAAGTTTTGAATTGCGAAATTTCAATGTGATCGTGATTCGTAGAGCGTACTAAATATAATATATCCTATTCCATCGAATGTGTTATCGTGATGCTGATTGATGTTCCAGGAGAAGCATTACCCCAGCTGTTGATGCATCATTAGAAGAAGTATATTAACCAGAGCACACGTAAAAAGAGAAGTACAACATATATGGAGCATGATTTTTCGACAACATCTAATGGCATTTTATTGTTCATCCGAATAATCGATGCACTCTCTACGATAATAGGAACAAAAGGAAGATCGAACTCGTAATAACGATTGCGCATTGCACAAGGAGTGCAACCCATATATACATATACACATAAATATATTTCCTAGACATGCGCGTGCATCGCTAATCCATTATAAGTCAGATAATAGATTCTGCAGAGACGCTCGTAAAATCTCTCTTGATGCAGTGTGCATAATATATATATACATACACTGGCAGTGGGCTGAGCTTCGAGGCTTTAATTTACCGTGTGTCATAAAGAGTGGATTTTGAAAAATCATCGATAAAATCAATGAGAAAACGACCTTTATATGGAATATACGGAAGTCCATTTGTTAGAGGCCGTGTATAGCAACCGTGTTGTACTACTATTATACTATATACCATTGCTGCGCTTGAAAAGTAGATTATAAGTAGATTAGATTTAGAGATGAAAGTTCACGATCGGCGGGAGCTGTTTGGGCGTCGGCATTCGTTAGTCGAATAATATATAAAACACAATGCGAATTACTCGTTACGTTCGATTTATGAAACGTGTTATATACACACGCGGCTACAGTCGATCGGGAAAAAAAAAGTCCAAATCAATAACAATGGACGACCGCGCGTAATAAATTCGGGAATTCGATTGTGAATTGTTTCTTTCTTTCTTTTACGTATATACATGGTGTACGTATACATGTATAGAAAACACACGGTATAGATATCTCTCCTCACGTCGGCTTACGCAAAGTGCATATAAGCGCTTCTCATCGAATCAATTACGATTATACCGCGCTAATGTGTGTATACAACAATGCACAAACTAAACTCTGTGTGCTGCTTTTAATTATAGACGCCGCATTAAACTCGACGCTATTATAACGTGAAAATCGGATGGGCTTTCCAGTTATGTAAGGCGGACGCGTGTCGAGCTGCTGATGCGCGATATGTGCGCGCATATGCCGGTGCAGTAGGTGCGACGTTTAATACACATTTTAAGCGACTGATGGGTTATTTATGTAAGGGCGATACAGCGGACGATAATTGAAGGGATATACGTAACCTGTTGACAAGTGAAATTGACTTTCCTTTGTCTTTTCTGCACTTTCGAGACTGGAAGTCGGCGTGCATGTAAATTATGTATACATTTTCTAATACAGTGCGTTTCAAAGGTTGTCTGTTTATGAAAGAATGGATATGAATTTTAAAAGCATAAAATATTTATCGGAAGCTAAAATTTTGTATTTGAATTTTATAGGATGATGATAAATATTGTAAAATTTTATACTGACACACGTCACATATTTTTACTACGATCTTTACTTTTAAATGGAATTTTCACGTATATTAATATATGCAACGATATTCTTTATAATACTAACAAATATAACTTTCAGAATACCAGCAGAACCTTGCGCGGTACTGCCAAAATTCCAGAAAATCAAAAGATAATTGCATCAAGTAAAAATGTCGCTTTACGTCACACCTTCTAAGCGCGGACACATATTGTCGTTCGCGATTCCTTATATAAACTCGAGCAGCTTAGCGCGATGATCAAAAATCTATTTCGCGCAGATCTTAATCGGCTACGTATATTACGGTCTGAAAGAGCGTTGAATATTGATGTGTTTTTTTTTTTGTCGTCGACGGAAGTTTTAATATGTCGCCCGTATACACACATTGCAACGAGGTGACGCGACGGTAGCGAAAATAAAGGACTATATTTATAAAGTCGAGACGCGATTCCGTCGCGGGAGAGAGTTTCGAGGCGCCGTTTGTTTTTCGTGACGAATTCGACGGGCCACTGACCTGATTCGCGTTTTCGTCATTGCGCATGTAGCTGATTGCGTTAAATACCGCAATGTTTTCATTATGCGTGAATTTATTTTTACGTTTTGAATTCGGCGTCGGAAGTGAAGAAGTAAATCGTATCTAAAAATTGGATAAAAAAGATTAATCGTCGTTATCCTATGTGTGGAAATAGTGTTTGTACTTTGAGTAAAAAATTATACTCTGGCAACCAAATGATTTTTTTTATTCGTTCGGAAAAACAAAGAGTTCTAAATGTGTCTTTTAAAACACTCATATCGGATATAGCATGTGGGTGTCTAGACATGTCTCCCTCCTCCCATTTAAACTTAAATGTGCTGGGAACTGGCATATACATACACTAATGCGTAGGCGTCTCTCGACCTTCACTTCGTCTTATTCAAGTGCCGTATCAAACATTAGCAAATTTTTTGACCTACTCCGACTACAGTCATGTGCAATGACTAATTTAGCGTGAGTCATTTTAACGGCGATTATAAACATTATTATCCGTATAAGCATATGATTAGTATATTGTAATAATATAAAATGTAACAGATTCTCCAACGAAGAATCCACAAGTTTTAACATGCAAGACGAAAATTTGCCAAGCGAAGAAACAATAAAATAAATCAGAGCATATACATTATTCCCTACACTTATATACCGCATAAGGAGCACAGAACAACGAACGCAGCCGCGATTAAGCGTTCAAGAATCCCTACAGCACGCGATTTTTTTCTTATCCTTGAGAACGAGCGGACCTTGCTGCTGCTGCTCCCAGCAGAAATGTGGAGCAACTGCACAGCAGCAGTGCGGTCATGATTATATGCCTGCGCATGCAAATCGCATCCCTCTTGACGATTTGCTCTCTTACGTATACGTGTGTACACGTGCAGTATAGGCTCCACCTTAGAGCTTCGCTTTGTTTTCACTGCTGCTGCTTGCTCGCGTCGAGATTGATTTCGTTCGAGACGCAATTTTTCTCGGAACGGCCACACTGATGTATGATTTTAATGGCTTATCAATGGAAAACGCGCTGTGCTTTTGTAACGTATAATGTGAGTGTGATTTTTAAAATTCAATGATCGGTTATATATTGCTGAATAATTTCCGGCGCGGGTGACGAGAGTGCGATTGTTTGTCGAGGAAGAAATTAGATTTTTTTTTCATCCCGAGAAACATCTCTCATCATCGCCTATTTTTCCTATCAAGCATATACGCACACTGGATATTGCGCAGTTCACGCCGGCGAATTATGAAATTTAATGACCGGTTGAGAGTAGAGATAGAGAACACCGAGCGATTCGTGGCAATCAATTTCGCTTAGACAAACGCACTTTAATTTAATAATACCTATTAGAGTCTCGTGCGCGCGTGCGAAGAAACTTGTTCTCCGATATACGTGTTCTTCGCTCTCTCTCTCTCTTTCTCTCCGCCTTTACGATCTGCAAATACGATTTGTATCGTATATATCTCTCATTGCCTCAATGGGTTTCATCAATTTCTTTGTCCGCGCGCATCAGGACTCTCCACAAAAGCGAGTAGGCACAAAGACGCACACACACACACACACACACACACCTACGTATAGGTATATACATATATATTCTCTCGAACAATTTTCCGCAGGTTAGAAAGTGCGGAGACGTCGTCGTCGCGCTGCAGATACGGCCGACGCGCGCTCGATCTTTTATATGCCGGTCGGCTTAATGCGAAATTAAATCGTTTCTTTCGCGGTTTTGAGCCGACGCGTGACTGCGCACGAGACGCTAATGGAAGCTTTATGCATGTACCTATATACGTGTAGGAGTATACAGCATCACGCGCGGCCAGTTGCAGGGAGCTGCACGTTTACGGCTTGATGTGCACCGCAACAGAGAAAGAGAGAGAGATATACATCTGACCGCGCACTTTATATACGTATGTTATGTACGATTCGACACTGTAATTGCGGGTTAATAAATTGATCCGGATTGTTGCTGTGGTTAACCTTTGCTTTTCACTTTGTCATTGTCCGTTTATGTGTGCTGTATAATAAAGTTTTTGTTTTTCGCATTTGCTGGCGTGAATATGAGAGACTAAAAATATAGAGGCAAAATTCTGCATGAATGTGGTACTTTTACGCGTTAACGGAATATATTGATGAGAGTCATTAATTTATAATAAATGATGTTTTGATAGGACATAATAAATGCAAATCTTTGAATTTCTAATATTTTTCAACAGAATGTAGAGCATACAACGGTTTTGATATAAATATAGAGTAACGGGAAGCGCGTATTATATGAGATATTAATACAGTTTATAGTATAGCAATATAATTTTAATGGCACTCGCACGTCGTTAACACGAATAGCGAACCAACAAGTTATACTCGCGTGTTTGTATATTAATTAAAAATCTTGCGTGTTTTAAAGACTTGATTAGCGAAGATGATTAGTGAGCCCGCATCGAACTGATAAGCTAACAAACCTATATATCTTGTACCCACCACTTCTAAACAAATGTTAATAACTCAAAGATCGTGCGCTAATAAATTTCCACAGCTCAAGCTTCTATCTGATAACATCTTGATTTCTTTTTGTACTTAAAAAAATCATCTTCAATTTCATGATAAAAGTTTAACAAAACACTGCAAGTAGGCTACAATACATATGTTACACAATTGTCTTTCACACAGTCAGCCAACTTCTATGTTCATT
Organism: Cecidostiba semifascia; assembly: GCA_900474235.1. Lineage (NCBI taxonomy): Eukaryota > Metazoa > Arthropoda > Insecta > Hymenoptera > Pteromalidae > Cecidostiba > Cecidostiba semifascia. Next base: position 25,673 of record UCQR01018937.1, on the reverse strand, counting down.
CAAAAAAAAAAAAGGAAGAGCACGCAAACCTTCGTAACCAACTAATACAACGAAGCTGTCGACTCCCCATCAGCCACATCGAAACTAACCCGAACACAGAAAAAAAAAATCAACCGAAACCGAAACAATATCGATTCTTCGTGCAGCAGTAGCACAACCTACGCTCAGCGGCCCACAAGCTACATCAGTTTCACCGCTAACCCGGAGAGCCAATCCACGGGTAATTATCATTGTGTTCGCAAAGCTAAATTGGCCAGCGCGCGCGCGCGCGAAGATTTGCGAACGAAAACGCGGTAGCAGCTCTTACCCACCCACTCACACACATACACACACACATACACACACACACATATACATACATATCGCGCAGACCAGTACAATATGCATCGTAGATCTGCAAGAGTTCCGAAATAATAAGAGCCCAGTAGGCCACATCGGGCGCATTTTATCCAGAGCCGATCGAGTTCGCACGTGAGCTCTCCCACATATATACACACAACACATACGGATACGACGACTGCACGAGCTCTCGCGAGAGAAAGAGATAGAAGCTGTGTACCGAGCAGTAGCGCGCCTGTGGGATTATATACGCGCTGCACGAGAGCTGCAGCCGCTGTCTCTTTTCTTCGGGAGTTCAGCCACGCCCCGCGAGCGCAGTCTCCTGGCCACCGCTGGAATATATGTCTCGAGAGCTATTATACAGTATTGCAGTGATATGAGCGGTCTATATGTATATACCGCCAACGCCCGCCCGCCGAGATAGATTTTGCGGAGATACGATGGCTTTCTTTTTTTTTTTTTGCGACTGTTCTCTGGGAATCTGTCCGAGCGGAATTTTCAGATCCGATATCACCGATTCGAGAGATCTTTTTTTTTTTTCGTGTGTAAACCTTGTGTTTTGTACTGTTACATCAGGCGAATTTGCATGTTTTTTTGAAGCGTTTTATGAGAAAATAAGGATTATTTTAATACGCCTATATTCTGCGATTCTCACCACACCAGACGATCCACTACTTCTATCGAGAAATCCTTTTATTTTCAGAGAGATAAAGGCGCGCAGTAGTGGAATAAGGCAAACTGGTGTTCGTTGGAGTAATATTTATCATATACACGTGGAGAGCGGGATACATATGCGCGCGCCGAAATGTGTGTGAACTTGATTTACAGCATCATGCATCGGTCCGAATATAATTCAAGCCGATCCGTGAGAAAGAGGACCGCGAGTATATAGTCATTCGGTTAACTCGTGTAAAGGAGATTACAAACGTACAGCATTATGTCCGCTGCACACGAGGTCAAAACTAAAGAATGCTGATTTTTTGAAACGAAAAAAAATGTTTCTTTTTCTTCAATCTGTGCATTTCCGTGTGCCACACATGTGATTGTGCCGTATAATAAGCTGTGAAACTAGCTGTTAGAGGAAAATGATAGTCATAATTCCCATAGCTATATGGGAAAACAACGTCTCGAGCTGTAAAAGTCGGTTAAACGTGTCCAGCCGAGACGACGAGGGGAAGAGAAGAAATTTTCAAGAATATAAATTCACATAGAATATATAGTATAACGATAATTAACAGCGGTTGAGGGTGAACGCAAAATAAACGTCATTACGCCAGCGTCGTAAAATTCAATCTTATCCCGCACGGCAGAATTAACTTTGATATTCGGCTAGATTGTCGCATCAAGATACGATTTCCTCGATGCAAACGTTTCACTGTTAGACGACGACTAGGAAAAGCCGGACGACTGGCGCGACATATTGAGCGATCACGTAAAACGTCGTGTGGCGCGCGGCAGTGGTATATATAACGTACATATACAACCCACAATTGCACGGTCGCACGATAATTAAAGGGACTTTTGCATCGCGGTTCTTATGCGATTTCGCGGTACATTAGAATGCCGCGGATATTCACCGTGTCTAGCGCGCGCGGATATATACGTGAACGTGTGTGTTTGTGGCGCAGACATAATTGTCCTGATATTGCGACTTTTGTAATTGAGTCGTGTGCAGCACCTCCTGGATTAATATTTACGAGAGTTTTCTTTTTAGTTTTATTATTACGCATATCGACGGGTTTACGTATTTTGCATAATATAAGCGCTCTGGATTTTATAATATAGCGTGAATATTAAGCGGTTTTTGTTTTATCTAATCGTAAGAAAGCGCTATTTTTACGACATGCTATTATTATAACGCGGCTCGATGTTTTCTCTGGACGGTATTCTCTGGGAATAATTCATTAAATAAATATCAACAATCAGCCGGCCACTTTGATCGAATATTTATAGTCAAAGTCCTATTTGGATTACTCCAGCATCATCGGAAGAAAACCAAAAGGTTTACGTAAAAAATTATGAGTCAAAACATTTGAATATGCAAGAGCTATGAGATCCCTGAATTAAAAACAACGAGGATATAATTATCGCGATTTTCCGAATAACGTGAAAAACTAAACACCGACTCTCCGAAAATGGAGATCAATCGATGCCTTGGGAAAACGTCGTGGGCGGCGAGGCTAAACAGCAGAGACCTATTGAGTCCTCGCGAAATATATGCAGTGGGGCAAAGTCGACAAAGACAAAGCAGCAGCAGCAGCAAGATTTCAATATACTTACTACTTCGCGGAAGACAACCAGTGCGCGCACGACTTCAATTTCATTCCGGAGCAGCGAGAAAGTTTTGATGGTTCTCTTGCTCGCGCGAATTTTCATTACACGCTCTGTATATACAGCAGCAGCAGCGTCGATGATTAATGGTCGAACAGTTTTTTGCTCATCTTCGCGGCTCCATTTCACGTTCGTTCATCCACGGCTTCTCTAATCACCGCACGACGACGAGGATGATGAGCCGGTCGTCGTAAAGATCTACTCGGCACTGTAGTAACCTTGTAAGTAGGCCTCTTTTTTACCGGATGATATAGTGCTATAAACATGTGCATGGTGTGATGCGTCTGTTTATCGATCGATCGCGATTCAGCGAGAGAAATAGCCCGTCGTAAAATGAGTCGATCCAATCTAACCGGCTAATGCGCTACGAATGGCGACATTAACGCAGTCTCTCTAGTGCGTATCGGATAGCTAATACGCGGGAAACTTGATTGATACGCGAGGATTATACGAGAGCTGTCCCGCTTGTTTTTATTTTCTCTCGAATTAATCGTGTAGTGGCGGTATACTTTCTTTTTGTATAGTGTGCACTGCACTTGTGTGCATCGCGCTGTAATTTATTTCGTAACTTATACATATGCTTTATTGTAGCTAGCCGGATGAATTATACGTTCGTTACTCATAAGTTTACGAGGTAGCGTTTGAAACGCTGCTTAGAATGCTGCTGCTGGAAGAGAGCAGGTGATTAATGGCGTATTAATTATACCTACTGAATCATAAGCGATATGGAAGTCGCAAATGAAAACATAAAGATAATTGTTAAAATTCATAAGTCAGATGTGTCTTATGTGTTAATATAATTAGGAGGTATTAAGTAACGCGCGCGTATATGCCAAAGATTATTACATTCCGCGAGAGAAAGTTTTTCTACTAAGAAAGCTGTGTTCTACACAAAAAGTGGATGCTAATTTTTTTTTGGCAATTAACGATATACTTCGAAAAGGTATAATAAACATAGTTCGATATGCATCAGACGATTGGAAAATATTCACAGAGGTTGTCTCAGTGGAACAAACCGAGTGTGGTAAGACGAGGCACGCAATTCATTTAATGCGCGATAAGCGTGTATAGCGTGTACGCGTGTCTTTTGATGATATTACAAGTATAGAAGAATAATTTGTCACTTTTCATCTGTATCTTATTTACTGGCAGCTATTGCGAAAAAAATCAATGTAGAATCTACAACATTTTGATCTCAATCATAAATCTATACAAAAGCATATAGTTCGTCTCTAATATCTCTGAATATACTCCGATTCCGTCATAAAATTTAAACAGATATTAATTAAGCTGAATTCGTCTCATATAAAACGATACAAAAGAAACACTGCACGCAATAATCTCACATACGAAATCTTATTTAACGCCAGAGTAGGTCAGCCAAACGATCCTAATTCACGGAATTTTTAATTTAAAAACCAGTAGAGCATAGGTATATTAAGCGCAGCGTGAAAATTAAGTCATACGCCGCGGTACAGTGTTTCTAAAATTTACGGTCGCGATGGACGTATTGAAAATTTAATAGAGCAACTTTAGTTTTTTTTTTTTTTTTTTTTCGTCGCCCATAAGGAAGAGGCGAGTAAATTTCGTTAAATAAGCAATTAAGAGCACTACTAATAAATACGTATGTGTGCGCGGTCCCGATAAATTTCCAGTCGACGAGAGGCTTTTGCATGCGTGCACAATACACGCTACTCCCGAGGAGAAAACTGCCATAACGCATGGGATTTATCGAGCAAAGAAAGCCGATTTGCATATCTAATTTACGCGTTACGCTCGCGCTAACGACCAAAAAATTCGGGCTATCGTATTATAAACCAGCGCAAAAACTTTTCAAATTACCTCACCTCGGAGCGTACATACACAGCGTATAAGGCTGCTTGGAAAAAAGGAGCAATAAAAAACTTGGTTTTAGCCGCGAGGCTGAAAAATATCAATTTCCGTTATCGCGGGAAACCACTACTTCCCGTACATATATATATATATAGCACACGCACGCATGAATATTATGTCAGCTCTTCGACACATAAGTATTTTCGATCGAGGAAGCGCCGCTTTTACGTCACGTGTGTCAAAGAAAAAATACCGCCACACGTAATTCAAATTCGAGCACGCGCTTTTTTCACGCGCCGTCGCCGAGAGGTACACCGCGTTGTAATCACGGGGGCACGCGTAACTCATGTGTATATACGCGGCGAGTCTCACCACGACTTTTACGAGCTTTGCGCGTAAACAATTTGCGCGCGAACACGGCTATGCATTTTATATCGGCTGGAGATACTGTTTTGTACAAGAAGGGGGTAGAAAGACGGAGAGGATCGTTGAGCGTGTATACGCGTACCGATTTCTTCGATCCCCGAAAAAGTCGTAAATTATAGTTATTGCGAGCGCTATATAGTAGCAGAAGAGATGGAGCGCAGACTAAACTTGCGTAACGGAAGCGAGAAGTATTACGCGCTTTGCTCGAATGCTGATGGGGTATGCCTCTTGGATTGAGAGCTGTAGCTGTGGTGTTTCTTATAGGCTGTTTCCGAGAAACCTGACGGATTTTTTTTCAATTTTAACAAAGTTTAAATGCTTTTGCGAGCGCGAGAGCAATGATTTTTAGACTATGATTGGCGGAAATAAGCGGAGGAAAATTGACGTCTGCCGCAATCGGCAAACAACGATTTATTTTTTGATGCTTTGTTTGTGCATTGCTTGCGTTGCAATATTACGGTGTGATTGTTCTGAAAAAAAATAAGTATAATCCAAGTTTACGGGCGTTTATTGTGAAATTTTTTGATGATCCAAAAGTTTTAAAGAATATATCTGTTGTACTATATGCGTCTGATCAACTGATCTGTTTCTACTGCGACCGATGCGACCATACAAGCATTCCTTGTGTAGTCCTGCACAGTGACATAAGATGCATTGAATATTTGCTCTCAAAGGATGTGATTAAACTCTTTCAACAATTATAGTACTGCATTGCTGTGAATTACCGTGACATCACACTTGGAAATAAAATTCTCAATCGGCGAATAAGGAATACAACTAGATGAGAGTATAACCATACGCGACTGATTTCGATTTTATTACAAGTCTTCGAGCTTTAATACCAGCTTCAGAAGATGTCATTGTTTTGCAGCATGAATATTGCATGAATAGAAAATTAAAGGCTACAGTTGTAAATATGGATCACCTCTAGGACGTATTCTTCGTGGAAACTGACGTTTCCGTTTTCTCAGAAACTTCATCAGTACTGAATTAGACGGTCGTTTTTGTAG
>UCQR01018935.1:0-12544 GCA_900474235.1 Cecidostiba semifascia | reverse complement strand
CAATGAATATTTTTTGACGTACTTACAACTCAATAATAAAATCTTTTCTACGTGACGCAAATTGTCTGTCGATTAAAATTACAGAATGCAAAATTCGTTCATCGTAATTCAATAAAATTCACGTAACAAATGGAGTAAATTTGCCACTTGATTTACACAGTCGAAATCCAAAAAATGGATAATCGCTGCTTGCCAGCTGTCGTAATTATAATGTTCTTTGCTTATACAGTTTCGAGATGTACAGATGTGCTGTAATTTTGTAAAACATTGTATCATAATAAATAAATGCACTGACAAAAACAATTGGAGATATGTATGCGCCCTGGACTCACGCGCACTCATTTTCACTTGTACACATACACGCACAGTTAATAAAATCTATTTTCAGTTATTTCTTTGTTTACATAACTCATTAGATCTTTTAAAAATTCATGCGAGAATTTACTTCATAACACTTCACAACGTAGACTCGTCTTTCTTGGCGACGATAATAAATGATATATACATTGATATAATTATAATATACATATATTAAGATACTCTCATCTTAGTTTTCATCATCATTCATGTAAAGTTTCACACACAATAATATATATAATAATATAATATATGTATAACGAACAACTTGGCTTGATTCTGTAAAAATTTTAAAGCCAATAAACCATCAATATATAATATAAATTTATTTCTTTCATTTTCTCTCATCTTCCTAATTATTAATGTGTAAAAAATTGTATGCGCAGATAAGTAATTGCAGTATAAAATCGAGCTTGATATTCGAAATTTTGACACTCCATGACGGTTCAAGGCATAGAAACACGAAAAGTCTCTTTTCGCGCGAAAAACTAGTCTCGTGACAGTCTTTCTTATATCATCTATATACAAAATAGCATTGACATTATTTGACAATTTACCCGTCTCCACGTATCTCTCTGTCCTTGTCTTTAAAAAAACTTGACTAAAACATCTCATCGGTACACAATGGAGATTCGGCAATCGAGTTAAGGAATGTATGGCCCTGGCGAAAATATTTCTTCTTGAGTTTATTCTGTTACGAATTGTAAAATACTTTTGTATATACATACAATAGATGAACATTTTTTGATACGTGCGATATATGATTGGAACTATTAACAAGACCATTGTGATCAAGAAATTTACGAAGCAATCTTGGCTCAAGATAAAATTTCGTAAAATATTCGAATTCGAAAAATGCAGATTTTTTTTTAAAATGAATAGAACAAATCTTTTCGTCAAGGTAGTCATACAGAACTTTAAAATGCAAAATAGTTATCCGCTCCAGTTGAGCTGACAATACGTTATATGTCTTAATGCGAGATTCACACGGCAAGAAATTTACAATCACTGTACAAAGAGTCACAAGATAGAAAGAAAACATTTTGCTAGACTCTGGCATGCATCTTATATATACTCTCTTGGAGCTCGCAATATACAAAACATCGTCGACAGTATATTTATCTTACACGAAAGCTAATAAAACGTTTCACGATACGTATAAGGTAGCAGCGCCACGGAAGACAATATTATGGTTGGTTAATTGAAAATATCAAGTTTTTTTTCGGGTTCTCCACACGAGCGGTACATGTACATTTTGAGAACAAATAAATAAAATTAATACGTGCGTATAAGAGTTTTCTCTAAAATTTACAATATTTGTACACAATAAAAATATTTAAAATAAAAATTAAGTATTTAAATAATTAGTAACAACAACAAAAACTCTAAGGAATAGATTACTTTGATCACATTTGATTGTAAAAATTCATTAGTATACACAATTGCAATAAAAATCATTGATTCTTTTTTTTTAATTTTCGGTGAAGATCTGTAAAATTTGATTAAAAAAATAACTGCGGAGTAACTTATATAAAAACAATAACTAAAACAATAAAATCTTTTATACATGACAAGACAATATTTGTTTACGATATTTTCACTTTGATCGTTAAAAACGTATTTGTCTAATATTACAGTTCCTGAGAAGCTACCGCTCGTGAGACCGAAGCTAAGCAATGGCGCCAGAAAGCTATAATCCCAACTGACTCCACCTCTTACCGTACTAACAAACCATTTGGTACGAAGTTTCGACTAAGATATCATCCTGTTAGACTGAAAATTACAACGATTTACGATTAAAAACAAGACACGTATGTGAACGCAAGGCTCAGAAAAGCGCACGTATTCCATATATAATATATACTTGACATCACGATGCACTTTACCATTGCGCTTATCTGTATAATTCATTCAACGTAAATGTTCTCTTTATATACTTTTCGCTAGCAGCCACGGTTTTCGCGTTGCTGACATTTGCTTTCTGGCCGGCTTCTGCGTAACTTATTTACAAAAATACAATATGTTGGAATAAATATATTTCACATGAGCTGATAGTTCAATTTCTTCGAGTGTTCAACGAGGCATATTAAGGCGTGCGCATATCACAATCAAACGAGTATCCCAGTTTCGCGTATACCTCGAACAAATGAAATTGCAATATGCGCGTGACTTGTATATAATATATATTTCATAGCAAGAAAAAGTTTTTGGCCATTTTTTTGTTTATCTTTATATAATAAGCCTATGGATGGATTGAAAATTTGATACCTAGGGTGAACGTTTTGTAATTTCAGATAAAGAATAAAGGCATTTTAATATTAATTATCACAGTGGTTATTTCGAGCGACCAATTTCAATTCTCTTTAATATTTATTTAAAAATCAATAAATATTTATTTTTATTTTTTATTTATATTCTCCTCTTTATTGATTAATTAATATCAGTCGTTAGAATTGATAATTTAATTTATTTAAAAATATGTATGTTTTTAATTTCATTGCATGTAATCAAATAGTATCATTTTAGAACAAAAAAAATTAAGTTAATAAAAGCCATGGAAAAATCTTTCGTTATCATGCATATCATAGGCTCTTTTAATTTTATTAAATGTTTAGCAACATTTGTTTTTTAGTTTTCTAAAAGACTTCTTAAGCCTTTTGTTTTGTTTTTTCAAAGAAAAATTTGAAGCGCTATCTAATATTTTAAAAGACTATCTACCATATAAATTTTTATAGTGTAACAAGTGATAAGAATCTTAGCATATAATTTGAGTATATGTAAAAAACTGGCATATATTAGATTCTAAAGCAGATTTTCATTATGTACATAGAAAAACTTTTGGAGAAACATGCAAGCCATTTTGCATAGTAGCCATTGCAAATTTAATGTTTTTTAAAGTATACTAATATCTTTAAAATTTGTCTATCACTTTCAATGAGCAATCCTTAAGTAAGTAGCGTCGGTGTAAATCTTCTCAATAATTTCAAATTTAAAAAATATCTCTCTTCCACATCCCCCGGTGATATCAAAGTTTCAATCCTACATATAAGTTCTGGAACACTATCCTACATTTCTTTGCTCGAGTTCGACAACGCACACACCCATGTGCTATTCCATTTTCAAAATAATTATTTAATCACCGCTATATCATGAGCAAACCTCGAATAATTCACCAATTTTTTGTGAATAAACAAAGGTTACAATTGCTCATTCAGCTCTTCTTACCCTTCAGCAGAAATACATTCATGTTGTCCTTGCCCTTTACATAGACTTGACCCCTTGGCTCGTAATTATATCTCTCGGCAATAACATCGAGACAATTGCTGGCAAATTGGATTTCACCGGCTACGCCGGTCGAGTCCATCCTTGAGGCGATGTTCACAGCATCACCCCATATATCGTAGTATAGTTTACTGGATCCTATTACTCCAGCTGTTACGTCGCCGAAATTAAAGCCTACGCGAAGAATCAGCTTGAAACCGAGGAGATCTTGGTTAAAGTCATAAATAACCTTGTGCATGGCCATCGCGAAGTCCAATAGTTGGTAGATATGCGTGTGCTCATGCTCACTTTGTTGTCTGACCTGGTCATATTTACGAAAAAAAACATAAGATCAATTTAAAATTTAAAGTAAGAACTATTGGTATTGACAGCTTGATCTTTTTCATACCTGAGGATTTAAACCGCTAGCAGCCATGAAAGTACTACCGATCGTTTTGATCTTCTCAACGTTTGAGTAGTCCTGCTTCTCGAGCAGTTCGTCAAAGTCTCCGATTAACTCATTAAGCACCCTCAAATACTCCTTGCCACCAAGATACGATTCGTCGTATAGCTCATTGAAATTCACAATAGTGGCAAATATAATACCCACCGCCTTGTGGTTCTGCGAATACTTGGCGGTGGTCTTCAGCTGATCAGCCACATACTTCGGTATAATGTTGTGCAGCAGCCAGTCAGCTTGGTTTTTCATTGACTGAACGCGACTCTTATCACGTGCCGCCACAGCATTACCGTGAAAACTCAACCTGTAGCTGATCTCAAATTCTCGATTCAGAAACCAGACGAGAAGGAGTAATAATGCCACATCAAGAAAGATTTCTGAATTATATAGACGCTCCTTATATTTACGAGCTTTTTCACTTCTCGAAATCGTTTCTCCTTGTATGTCCTTTTCGCTGGGCACGTCAGGTGGAACATCCGGTAGCTCAGGTCTCAAAGTGTTTGAGATTGACGAATCTTCGGAGCTTAAAGGAGGAATGGCGAATACTGGACGATTGATTAACAAAGAGTCGTTATTACCTGGATCAAAAAATAATATCTGTCAAGTAATCAACTTTGCATATAGATTTTTTTCTTCTATACGCTTCTTCAAGACCTCTACTTACCTAACTTAACAGTTAGCTCCATAGATACGTTCGGTTGTAGCGTAATGATCCTTTGTTCATTGTAGTACGTTACGTGGCTCATTGCTAGGCATATAAATAAGATTCCGGCAAGGGTCACAAGGAGATTCTTCATCCAGCAGTTCAGTTGGGTGAAGTTACAGAAATGCACGAGACCAACGATGACGAGGTAGCTATAATAATACTCAAAGTGGCTAAGGCTTGAGCGGAAACTGTTGCAAGAAAAGTTCATAAGAATAGAAACGATAGGCAGGCCGACGAGAAAGGCGCCACAGACGTGCCATGGGTACCACTTAGAGAAAAACTTGAAGATTCGGTGAGCGAAGGTAGCATGCATCGCACTAAAAATGAATAAAATAATTCAATAATTATTCAATGTTAATTCTCATCATTTTTCATCTATGAATTCCTACCTTGGATCAAACAGTTGTCGGATGCACAGCGTCACAGCGAAAATTTGCACAAGGGTTGCGAGACCAAAGAAAACGAGATAATGAACGGTGGGTTCGCACAGCAGGAATAGAGCTATCGTGATGGCCATATAAACGAGGGCCGAGATCAGGATGTCGAAGTAAGTGTTGAACCGCGAGGTAGCGAGAGTCGGTGGATTGCCACCGATGCCCTCTGAGGCCTTGTGGGCATTCTCCCGATACTCGTTTTCCATTTCCTTGTTCTTGAAGAACAGCGTGATGCTCGACAGAGGCGGCTTGACAAAGTACGAACTTTGCGACGATACGTTGTCCTGCACGCATCTACAGGAATACTGATGCTCATGAGAATGTTCTTGAACTAAAAACAATGATTTTAAATTAAAAATGCTTACCTTATCAACTGCAAGTCAGATTGCTTCCTGAGCTTGTGAAAGCACGCGCCAAAAGTGTCGGTCACAGCCGGAGGAAACGGATATGGCGGAACAGAAGATGAAGGCTCGTGAGTAGAATTTAGCGTCGAACTCGAAGTATAATAACCGCTCACTCTTGGTCCCAATAAATCACCTTGAGCCATTCCATTCATCAGGAACAACTGATAAAAGATACAAGCCCGATTAAGCATACACAAGACAAAAGCCCCGATTATCACCAAGCATTAGCTCATTCGTAGAATACCTGTTGCTGTATGCTACTACGTCTACTGTTGCTACGAATGCCAGAATCTTTCCTACTGCATATAGAAGATGCATGACTTAATGTATCTTGCCCAGGAAGTAACGGACTGGAAGGCATTGGATTGGGATCCATTTCTACACCATTACTGACAGTAGCCTGGACAAGAAGTTTCACACGTTTAAGATCCCCACAAAAATCATGCTTCATTTTGCAAAGCCAACCCGCAAAGCCACATGCTTTCATAATCAACACACTACCTTTTGCAATCCATTGCTCTCAACAGAAGCAGAAGTCGCAGCTGCACCCATCAGTCCTTGATTAGCCTCAGCGACGATAACGCCTCTTCTGTCCTCGCTATCGAGCGGAGTCATCTCCTCGGTCGTACGCTGACGCTGCAGATACCTCCAAGCTTTACTTCGACCAGATTTCTTTTTGCCGTAACTGGCTGTCGAGGTAGGCGACTTGTTGACACCATCCTTATCGTCGACCTGGTCTGCATCATTATCCGAGTCGAGAATGCTTGGGAGAGAGTTTGCTTTCATCCGGTAGCTACTCGCGTTTGTTACCATATGCAGGTAGTGAGGCCGTGGTTTTGTTTGATTGCTGCAAGAGGCCAATCGGTGACGTGCGTGCATTACTGGAGAGATGCTTGTTGGCGAATTGACGTTGTTTATGAACTGCGACATGAAGTCTGCCTTCCGGGTTTTTATAAAGTACGTCTTGATGCCTGGACAATAATAGTTAGGTTTTATTTTCTAAAGAAATTACGTTCAAATAATAGTACATAGTCTAATCTATATATAAAACGAAATGAGTTTAATATCTCAGCGGTTAAAAAATATCATGAACTCAATTGAAAGGAAAATTTCCTTGTAAAAATCGACCGTAAAAGAATCAAGAACAACTCAAGCTAAAAATATGATATGTAACTGCTTCTGCTAACCCAATCTCAACATAAAGTCATTATTACGAGATAAACCAACTTTACAGCGCCCGCACTGAAGCTCGACAGCTCATCATAAAAAACCTCTTCCCTCCCCCCTCCTCTCTCCTCAAACACACGTGTGTATTTCTTAGTGCAATAAAATTACCATTGACTGGCTCCCCATCTTCCGTGAAATACTGCTCCTCGAGGAAGCTGAGCGTCTTCTCGCTTAGATGTACTCTTCCAGGTTTACCGGTGCTTTCAAGTTTGTTAGCCAGAGTGACGTCGTTCGACCAGACATCGAACTTGAACCTCTTGGTGCCAACGATGCCGCAGAGCACAGTACCCGTGTGCACACCCACACGCATATTAACTCCCTCCCGACGCTCGATGTCGAATTGCTTTATGGCCTCGATCATAGCTGTAAAGGTAAAGAGCAAAGAGTAAGCTTTATGTTTGGTTACAACAATGGAGGTATGTAATCGTGGCGCGGATTTGCTCTGGGCAAACAGAGAATCGGAGCAAATGTACTTATCGGACGTTTTCAAGTTTTTCTTGCTGAGGCTGTCTTTTTTAAAATTAGATCCGCTGATAAGCGTGATTAAAAGAGCCACGGAACGAGAGAAACGTATTTATATTTTCAATTACTTCGATTCAATAAGCTTTTTTTTCTAGCGTAGCGAGTTTAATTAGAGGAATGCTATGATGGTCGGAAATTTAATGGGAATGATGATGTTACGGTGATCGAAATGCCCAATGAGTACTTTACTGTATTAATTGGTGTTTCTAATTATACGTGAATATGGATAAATAGCAAAAGTAATTATACAGTATAGAAAAAAAAAAAATAATACACAGTCAAATGTCAGAATGACGAACGGAGTGTCTGCATATATAGAAGTAAAGTTTCCTCTTTGAGTTGAAAAACAATGTTACGTTTTTTATTTGACACAAGGCAATTACTTTGAAATTTTTTAATTGACCTGTACTGAGAAAAGCACTTCCATTGATACTTTGTGTAAAATGCGAATCTAACGACTCACCCAATCCCATTTCCACACAGCATTTGGCATGATCAGGCCTGGGTTCAGGACACCCACTGACACAATAATAACAATCTCCTAAAGTGGAAATTTTCTCGCATCCATGCAGTTCGCACAGGTCATCAAATCTCTCAAACAAATCATTTAGTATCCCAACTAGCTCCTCGGCAGTCTTGTTGCTACTCATCTTAGTAAAGCCAACGATATCAGCGAACAATATACTGACATCGTCCATCGAGTGCATATTAAACGGACGGAACAGCGAGCGGATGTCGGTGTTGTTGGACGGTATCGAGCCCTTCTTCAGCGAATCCTCTCTTTCCCTTTCCCTCTCACTCTCTTCCATGAGCCAGTCAGCGACCTTGGGCGGCATCACCGAGTGTATCATTTTCTCCTTGAGCTGCTTCTCCATCTCGAGCTGTCGGCGAACCAGGAGCGACTGGCCTACCTTCATGAAGGTGCCCCGCATCCGCACAAACGTCATTATGAGGATGTGCACGCCGATGAGGTGGATGCAGATCTGCATTAAAATGCGAATGGTCAACGTCGTTGCGAAGTGCATATCTTCCTGCGGAGCGAGAGATATATCAACAGAACGGACGCTCTCGCTGGCGTTGAGAAGATTGTGATTGGTGTTCAGATTGGACATGAGTACGGGTAGAACTCCCGGTATTTTACTGGCCGTATTGTTGATGAGGTTGTTAGTATCGTTTACAAGTCTTTTTAGCCTCAGTAAGCTGTTTGAGTTGTTCAAAAGAGCACTTTCTCGACTTGTCATTAGGTTGCTACCTTCGATGTTTCGGCGTACATCATTTGATGCTTTGATTTCTCCGTCAAAGTACTCCTGCCTGGTGCTCTCTGAGCCATAGTAATAGGCAGTGAGAAATTCAAAGAGAAAAGAATACAGTGTGCAAATTAGTGTACATGCGTACAGTGGCATTGGTAAGACTGTGTATATGAGCAGCAAAATCTCTGAGCACAATGCAAAGTGTCCAACCTGCAATTAATACATAATACAATTAATATTTTTTGCAATTGACTCAATAACAATAATCAAGCGAACGAAAGAAATTGTTCAGCGAACTCAGTTAAATCTATTTCTAAAATATCAAGTTTACTTAATATTTAAAAGCTTAGTTTGACACTCACCAATGTTAAGCCATCTGTACCAGGTGGCACATAGACCAGAAACGCTATTGATAAACAACAAAGCATCAAGGCAACTCCCACGGATATAGGCAAGACAATACTTCTGTACTGGTCTGTGTGAGTGAGGTAAAGAATTGCTGAGACCATTACACCAACAGCAGCGAACATAACTGCTATATATGGCCAAAATGCACTGTTGCTTTCTATTCCAAGGATCACAAAATAAGCCAGCCAGGAAACCGATATCAAAAGAATATAGGTGAGCGCGTACCTGAAAAGGTTATATTCATACTTGAATCCGACTATTTTAATAGAAAAATTGCCACAGAAATAGCAGATACATAGACACAAACTTATCTAGGTACAAAATTTTATGTAAAGAATGATAAGTTAGTATACTGTTACATCATTTATTCTTCTTTGTATTCAAAGCACAGTTGTAAGAGAATCCATTAGCATAGCAATTAAATATCTTATCAAGTATAATGAAAATACTGTCTACAGTTTCTCACAATTATGAGACAAAAATCAAAATTTAAGACTTATCAACTTCTTAAAACTCCAATAGAACTTTCCCCACATGATTAAGCGATGGAAGCCTCACCTGAAGCGCAGCCTAATCTGTGGAAATGCGCTGCATTTGTACTGTCCCTCCAGTATCTCCGAGTCGAACTTGGGATTCCACCAGGATCTGGGTGCGGCTCTCTCAAAGGGCACAGGTAATCCGACTCCGCAACAACCCAAGCCTTGGCCACTGTGCGCCAGGTAGGTTTGGATGTACGGAGCCAGTGAGATGTGTATCTCATCGTTGGCATCGTTGTTCTCATCCTTGGCATGAGTAAAACTGACGGAGGAGTCGCGTTTACGAGCCACTGGCAGGGTCATCTTGGAGGCTGCTGATAAGAGAACGAGGGCAACAACACCTGATGTTAGTCGCGTGAAAAACAATGGCCATCACTCCAGCGAGAAAGCCGAGAACTCCGAAAAACCGAACCGAAAACTAGATACTGAAACAGCTGAATGACGGCAGGAACATTTTTTCTTTCTTCCTCGTGCAGCGTTTTTTATCGCGGCGAGATTTGCAAAAAATGCGAGGAGTAAAAATGATCCTAATACCAGAAAAAGAGAAGGTCAAGGGCGACGAGGCCGCGGTTCTCGAAACATCGTCCCGCTTGGCTGCTGCTGCTGCTGCTGCGGACGGGACACGACGACGACTGATCCGTGTGCACAGTTTGCCGTCACTTCACTGATCATCACTCGCTCTCGCGCGGGCGGGGATCAGCTGTTCCTTGCTCTCGCCATGTTTGCCGCCGCTATACTAATATATAAGTATAGCTATATAGGTACATATACACATCAGTTCTTCGGTATTATAAGTACATAGGCATGTGCTCTAGACGTCGGGGGGGGGAGGGGGTGATGTGAGATGGTGTGTGTATAATAGCTACTGTATTGTACTATAGGTAAACACATTCCGTGGAGATGAAAAAAGAAGTGTTGACCGAGGAGAGACCGAAAGATGACTTTGAAGTTATCTGGAGACTGCCGGTTATACAGTGAGATTGTGAGAAGATTACTACATGGTTTTACGTGTGCTGCTTATTGCGGAACGCAATTTAAAAATATGATGGACGTATAGCCACTTTGTTTGCGAAATCGACAGATTTATCATCTTTCGGTAAATTTGGGTGTTCTATAGTTTGTTTGTACTCAGTTGATGAATATATCTGTCTAATTTTAGTAAATAACACCTGTATCACCTGTTTACCTGCATTATGAACGTCGTTGCAGCTTGCAGCATATATATGTATATCAGATGGGTATGTTCTAAAATTGGACCTGATTGGACCATCAATAAGTAAATTTGGCAACGGCAGTACTCCCACTTCATGAAAATACGTTGGTAATATATATCGGCGCACATATGCAGGTCAGGAGCGGGAAATTCAAATATCAAAACAAAAAAATTATTGTGGAAAAAATTATTTTAGGTACTTAAAATACTCAAATTAATAGTATTGATTAAATTTATAATTTTAGTTGGCTCTATGTTGTTGATAAATTTATTTTTGAAATTTTTTACATATTTTTCGTATATTTTAAATAACAATACACTGCGTCGGAAGCCAAATAAAAATATACTTTGCTGCCGAACTCATTTGGAAAATCAAAAGAAGTATTAAAAAGTGGAATTAAGGTACAGCAATGAGTAATTATAATTGAAGTGGAAGCAGCGATAAAAGGAGTAACCTGTTTTATCGGCTTACAGAACGACTCTGGTAGATTCCCGATACAAGTATATTAATTGGGTAACGAGTTTGTGCAGTTATTTGTTAGATGGCGCAACGGGTACATTCTTATAGCAAAATTTGAAATGTAAATATACTATATATAATACATGGCTTGGAGCCGATAACTCTTTAACTCCTCAAAAGGTAGAAAAAAAATACCAAGCTGCGAGCAGGCCATTGCTTATTTTTGGATGTCAGGGATGAAAAAACAGATGAACGGTAGAAGCTAGTGCTCAAATACCGACTTTCTTACACACAATGTATATATGCGCAAGCCGGCAAGCACATCTATTATGTAGAGTTTGCATATTATTATGCATTCGTATACAGTTAGAGCGCAAAAATGAAGGGGGCCGATCAGAGAATGAATATAGTACATAATATAACCATATCTTTTTTAGAGTATGGGATTCTATTATATAGCATGACATTGTACTGCCAAATATGCCATGCTCAGCGCATTTGTAATGCGGCTAAATCTATATAGTCGCCGCCGTAACGTTCTTACATTAACGATTAAGGTTGAATAAATAGATGAAAACACAATATAATTTTCGAAAAAAATTGTTTTATTTTCTGCTCAATTTATATCGAGCTACACTTTAATACGCCAAACTTAATACTGCATCAGCTCGAGAAAGTGTGTACGTTATACCCTCGCTAATAAGCAATATAATCGAGTAGATTAGTATAAATTCGCCCTTTACATCTTTCGGCAAAGATCCCGACAGTAAGATAGCAAGCATCGAAGCGTTGCACTATTTCAATATGTTGGCAGGAGCATAAAGCTCATTACTAAACAACATTTGATTCAGTGCACGCTCCATTGAATTTAACGATGGTTATGTATTCAAAGTGTCCAAAGTATATAGTCGCCGCTTCTACAACGGCGCGTATAAATCAACCAAGCACATCTACGCCATTTATTAAGGCCTATAAGCGACGCGACGAGTCGATGGCACCTATATTAGCATGATATAGCCGCGAGGTCCTCAGCTATAGTGCGTGATTTCACGCTGTTGATGTTTTTATTGCGTCGATATTCGTCCTGAGAAAGCGTCAACGTCGATGTGGCAGGATGAGTGTGAATTTCCGTCGTATACATCACATCCAAGGTATACTATAAAACTGTTTATTATTTTTTAATTTTGTGACTACTGATGTTTAAATATCTAAATTTACATATATATAGCTATTATATCATAAATCATTAAAACAAAAAAACTACCGCCGCATTACATTCGAATCATCGTCACACACACACACACAC
>UCQR01018765.1:6976-19316 GCA_900474235.1 Cecidostiba semifascia | reverse complement strand
GTGTGTGTGTATGCGTGCCTCATTGCCCTGGAATTGTTTTACTAGGCTCTCTGCAAATTTTCACACGACCGGCTGCAGCAAATACAGGTATGGCGTTCTCGCACTCGACGATAAAAGCCGCAAGCCTTTTGAAAAATGTAAAATTAAGTTATCAACGCTGATGACAGTTAATAACCGTTTTCCGACACCAATAACCAGAGCAAGCCAAGACACTTTTGTAAAAAAAAAGTGAAAAAAAATTAATTTTTGCAATTCATTTTAATGGCTGCGAGACCGTATCACGTGTTTATTTAAAAAAGTCGCCTTATCTCTGGGCGTTTAATGGCATAAATAACTCTGAGAGCTGCTGCTGTCTCGAGATTTTTTCCCAATATGCTTTTAAGAATCCAAAGAGCTAACCAAATCCATTAAACCGACAGCAGCTGCTGCTTCGGAGGAGCTCGTCCCGCCTCTCGCGCGACGATTTGATTTAGTCTTAAAGTTCGAGGGAGATCGAATGAATAAAAAAGGAATGAAATAAGGAGCTGAAGTGATGCAGGACATGTATATACCCCGAACTTACTTATGTATCTGCATATACATATACGCGTGTAGTCAGAAGGAAGCTTGACTGACTCGAGCGCCGCCCCCTCTAATCGCTCAATCAGGAAAAAATTAAGCAACCGAGCAAAAGGACTCTTCGAGAGTGGTTGTGTGTGTGTATATATAGGTATACCTATAGGAACATGACCCAGAGGAAAGCCGAGAGCTGCCAAGCTATAAACCTGGCAACGCCCTTGCACTCCACCCATCCATCTCGAACGCTTGCGCGCATATTTTGAACGGCTAGTTTTTTCCTCGCCGAGATTTATCGCGTCTCTGCCCTCGTGTTCCTCCACAAGTCAAAGTGTCCGTACCAACACGTGTGCGCGCGTGTACCTCCAGAGTTTGTTCGTTGAAGGAGACTCGAGTCTCGGTAAAATCGAAAAATCGTATTTATGTCCTTTTGGGAAAAAAGGAATTTCATCGGGTTGAAATTCAGCTTCCGTAAAAGTCATTACGCAGTCGTGTTATTAACTAATTATCGGCAAAATGCTTTTACACCGGCGATAAAAGGACGCACGTGTGTCGCACGTTTAATCACCGCAGAGAGAGAGAGAGAGAGAGAGAGAGAGGAAAATATACATATTGATATCAATTTGCAAAAGGTTATTTAAAAGTTGATATTCGTCTCTGCGAGAGAGGATGTATAATTCGGAGAATTTTTACGAGGCGAAAACAAAGTGCCAAAGCCCATTAACTCTGCCGCGTTTGGGAAAATAAATTGAGCGGTATTAACCGAGTCAATAATTTCGAGAAATCATCGTCGACGCGATTCCCATCAAACTCTCTCTGTCTCTCTATCTCCGTCTGTCCCTTTTAAAGCTTAATAAGCCTGACTCTCTGACGAACGTCCCTCTTTTACGCATATATATACACTACACAGGTGCGTGTATGGATGTGTGCGAGCATAATATCGGCTCTCGGGAGCTGCAACTGAATTTAATTAAGTCACTGCGCGGCAGTGATGTTCTTTTTTTCTTCGAGCGCGACGACGCGAATCTCGCTTCGCGCCCGAGTAATTGACCCAGTTCGCGCCGCGCGCGGCATTTGCGCAATTTCCGAAGCACGTAATTACAATCCGAAGAAACGATCTCTGCTCTTCGCGCTGCGGCTAAATTGGGCAGCTTTAATGTGAGCACACGCGCGGGCATGACAAGTGAAAGGACGAATAAGGGCAGCAGAAGGAAAAAAATGAAGCACGCGTGCGCGCGAGATTTTCGCGAGCATATAAATCTGTGGCGCTTTTTTGGCTGGGACTCTCGACTTTGTCAATTGCCGTTTCACCTGCGCCCGGCTCTTCGGTAAATTAAATGAAATCCGCCTCGACAGAGACATTGCACAGCCTACTTTGGCTTTCTTGGCCGTAACGATGTAATGCGTTTGCAGTTCAGAAGCATTTATAGAACCGTTGTTATTATACGGGCTAGTCAAAGCGGATATTAATTATTTCGTACTAAAGTCGAAGAGAAAGAGAGTAAGAGAGACTCTTCAAGTGGCAGCGGGCGATGAAATTTCAAAGGGTCGAGCCGCGGGTTGGGAAAATATTTTTGCAAGTTTCCGGCCGGTCGGAAAAATAAATAAACTGCCTCTCGAGCAGCTACCGCTTCTCTGCTTGCAGAAGAGCGAGAGCAGCTTTTCCAGCTCATCAAACAGTCGGGAATTAGCCGGAACAAGGGCCTGTTGGCAAAATACAGAAGGTCTTGGGAACAAACTATACAGTGAACCTTAAAACAAACTGCGTGAAAGTCGGCGCAAATACAGATGATACTCGAGTCCCTCTCCGCATTATGAAATTTAATCTTCTTCGGGGATTAATGTGCTGTATCCCATTGTTATAGAGCGTTTATTATATTAAACGTTAAGATTATTCGGATTTAATTCGATTTCGAGATATGCGAATTCAATGTTTACACTCGACACGAAAGCAGTATTGATTTTGAAAGTTCAACGAGTTTCGAGGAACACATCACTGCCGACGTGAAACGGTAAACAAAGGCTATTATCGAAGCCCAGCAATTCACAAGTGATCCTCAGTTGCGTTCAAGTATCCAACATGAACGAGTTCAAAGAAGAGTTCTCGCAATTGTTGCTTCGTTATGCGTCTGCGGATGCAACGAATAACGTAAATATTGCGTATTTCATTTTAAATTTTATCGAGTGTCAGTGCATTACGTGAATTTTGTGTAAATTTTCGAATAATACTTACAGAACGAAACGCCGGGAACTGCCACACCGCTCACGAATCAACAAATTGTCGATGCTATTCATGAAGCACTGAGTAAAACACTCAACATAAATTTGCAGCTTGTTGAATCGTCGACGATGAAAACGCCGGTGAATGAAATCATCGTTACGACTCCCGACGCCCCGGATGTCCTGAGGATGGATTGTAATCTGAACAACTTAGTGCAAAATAGGTATGGACTCGCTGTTATAATGGCCCACACGCGCTACATTGTTATGTTATTTTCTTCCGTATAGATACAACTCGTTGGAATCTGCAACCAAAGAAAAAAATCCATTCGACTTTGACAGTTGCACATTAACTGATTTTCTCCATACGGTAATTCCGTCTTGTTTGTTGCTCTCATAATGTTATTGTATTGGAGTAAGTTCTCAACGGATCATTTCTTTACCAGCCAACTGAGATTGGAAGACCTTCAACTGACAAACCTCATCTCGAACTGGGTATCAACAAAAATCTGGCAAGTCTTGAGAAAAAGTTCAAGGAAATACCCAAGTTTGACACGGCTAAAAACATGACTATGTACAACATGGTAGAAGACGCTCACAAGGACGTAATGAAGGTTGTCCACAAATTGGAGGATCTACGAGAGGTATAAAGCCTGAAGAAAAAAAAACACTAATTTATTGTGCTCATGATTATACTTGATGATTTCTTGTCGTTCACAGCTTCTGCTGCCCGAGTCGCGTCCAATCCGCCGTCTCTCGGCAATCATGAACCTGCCGAAATCGCAACAACAGCAGAACAATTCATCCTCGGCCTCGAGCAACTTGCGCACAACTCAGCGCGCCAAAGCTCTCACGCGTCGCTCGATGCACCAGCTGAACGAGGAACTCTCGGTGACGCCAACGTCCTCGAGACCGAGCCTAGTGATGCCACCGTCGTCTCTGCAGGGAAAAAAGGCAGTAGCAGCAGGTACTGGTGTAACGCCGAAGCCCACGAGTAGTAAGCTCAGCCAGACAACTCGCTCGGTTAGCACTTTGGCGCTGACGACGGAGACGAATAAATCAGCTGGAATAAGCGGCGGCTCGAGCTCGAAATCACCCTCCAAAAAGAACTCAAAATACGCGCACGTGCAGAGCACCATACCGAAGCCGACGAGTTCGGCCGTTAAGCGAAAGGTTTAGCAAGAAGCTGCGCTGCTGCGGAAAATTGCTCTCGTGTGTGCCAGTCGTGAACGGGCTTATTTTCCTTTTATGTCTATACGGGCTGTGCCCTCGGAATCCCATGTATTTCAAGTGCTTTCCTCTCGTGTGTAATTGCCAGAGATTGGCTAATATTTTTATTGCTTAATGGAGATTGGTTAATTGCTTTTATTATGCGTTTTTTATCGGCTACTGTCGCTCGCGCGAACACTGCTATAATATATAACTTTACAGTTGTTTACTTTTTATCGTGTACATATACTCGAGTATATCGATGTTTACATTATACAGGAGCAATGTCGTTTTAAACTTTTGTAGCATGAAGGAGAGAATAAATATTGCATATTATAGTTTCGATGCAATCAAGCGCTGTTTTCTCTGCGAACGGAATATATTCATAAATTAATTTCAGTACTGTCATTCATGATTCATGTTATTTGCACCCGGCGTGTAAAAAAAGGCGCATTAATTGTTTAGGAGGATGCTGGGCGTTTCGCTCTAAACCTTTCCATCTTCCTCCGCGCCTGACTTCTCTCTGACTCTCCACCTTTTTCTCCGCCGGCAGAGCGACGAGCTGCAGTGCAAGCAAGCCACGGGCTCTATTCAATCATCGGCTGAGTTCTCGTATATATACCCCTATCTTCACGCAGCGGCGGCGGCTGCGCAAAAATTAGCAATTACCCGATCCCAGCACCTCTCGCGCGTGATGTGTGTGAGAAACAACCTTATCCCGCTAAACACACATGGTCCCTCCGATGCGAATTCTGTAATCTTATATATGTGTATGTTTGCATGGAAAGAGAGCGTGCGAGGTACATATAAAAGATAAAAATTGAATAATCGAGATAATACGCGCGCGACGCCTTTAACGCGCGCAGGAGGTATCGGAATTTCAAATTTAATAACGCGCTGATGCCAAAATCAGCATCGCTAATAACCATCAGTCCAGCCTACGGCAGCATCCGTCTGCTATGTGCAACGCGCACACCTTGCGCCTCTCGAAATTGCCGCGCGCACAGGAGGAGGAAGCTCCGCGCGCGATGATATTATAGCTGAATTTGCCCCCGCGAGCTATATGAATACACTATATATATACACACAACCCGTCTAGCCGTGCAGGTATATTACACACACGAGGCGACGTGTGAGAACTCGTTCGAAGTCAGCGCCTTTTATTTTTCGATTTCGACCAAATACACGCGCGCGCGCTCACCACCTGCATAATTCGTCTTTATCTTTCGCGCAATTTCGAGAGGCTACCGTTACGTGCTGTTACACGACGTCGAGAGCGAAGGAAGCTGCAGCATCAGCGGATGTGCTTTTATTTACGACGGAGAAAGTGAAGGAGGGCATTTCATCATTCGCTTATAGTTCAGTACATATAACCGCTGTAATTTACTACTTTTTTCGCCGTCGCCGCTCGACTCGGTACTCCCCGTGCGCGTATTATATATTGTGTCAATATTTTTTTGCGTCGCCTCGAGATATTAACTGATTTTAAACTGCCGTTCGCCGACGATTTTCGAGTCGTGCCAGTAATTATCGTTACACTCATTCGAAATGCCTTTGTTCTGTACACGTTGAATTTATGCTTATATATTATCTCGACGAGGGAGACTACTGCAGCGAATTTCTATATTCCGCAGGCGTAAGACGCGAGTGGACGTTTTGCGCAGTATATACCATCAGCTACCAGCGTCCATTACAGCTTTCGTTGTTTTTACGGGAGTATAGGCGAAGCTGCGCACATTCCAACGGGGACTTAGTCTGCGAGATTTATTGTCCTGACGCGCGAACGCGTCGCCTATACCGGTGCGGCTGTCTTATGTTTTTTCCCTCGACTTGCCCCTTGCCTCCTTCTCGACGCGAGCGTAGAGCTTTTATACGCAAGAACGCGAATATATACACCGGGAGATATTTTTCTCCCTCGCCCTTTTGCCGAGAAAATGCCTGCATTTTCAGCCGAGAGAGCTGCGCGCGAGCATTACATTCGAACGTCGGGAATGCTTAATTCAATTTAAAGCTGGATTTGATTCTTTTATTTACCTGGTGTATGTATATAGCAATCCTGCTACTTTTGAATTCGAATGTTTATTTTATCCGTGTTTACTATTCAAACTCGCCTGAACATTAATTCACTGGTATATTGTATACCATTATGAGTCAACGATCACGTGATTTTAGCACTTAACGTTTTTTTACACCTGACTAATTTAGAATCGGCCCCGTATAGCAACACATTATAGACGCGAGAATTTCTTCCCATTGTATATACAAAGGTGGAAAAAAAAAACGACAGGGAGGAGAGCAACGTATTAACGGAGGAGTTAAGGATTCGGATGAAGATTGACGTTCGGAAAGCGCGGAACCGCCTAGCCACTTACATAGCCGGTCCATTAGCAATCTCTCGGTTAATTACACGGGCTCGCGCGCGGCACTTTGACATCTGCAGAGCTATATAGCTTCCATCGATCATCCGTCGATCTATAATACTTACTCCAAGAGTGTGGCGCTCGCGCTAATGCAGCGCAGCTCAGATTAGACGCTGACGGCGGACTTTACTTTGCCGAGAGGGCCACGCCTGGATTACCTTACAATTTTCAAGAATGGATGGATTTGCCGGAGCTGCTTTCATCGCGCGGTAGTAGCCGAGTTCTTTTATCGCGCACGCTATATCTGTCCCTCCTCCCGCCAGCCGAAATCGAGATTCGATCTTCAGATTAGGTATCCGATCGGCACTGATTGCTCGCGCGCTCGCTTTTCTATTGCTCTTAATACTCCTTGGTGGTTTTATGGGTACGGAAGCAGGGCGGGCACCGACTGCTATATACTCCCTCTTATTAACCATTAGCTGTTTGATGAAAAAAGTATAGGAATTTCGGCTGTAAGTATAAGGATTCATTAGGTTACTCTATTGGAAAATTTCATGGTGTCTCGAACGAGCCTAGTTTTTGCTTTGCGCGAGATACGGTCAATTATTTTCACGAGGATATTCATCAGTATAGTTATTGTTGCTCGAGCTCGTTTTATAAAGTCTGTTATATTAGAAACGACGAGTGGCCCTCAGTCTACATACCTCTGATCTGAAAAGTCGATTCCAGCCCATTCTTTTTTATATTCATTGTGCGATACAGCCAAAGTTATAATTAGAAAGCCGTTCATCATAGTAGTCGAAATTAAGATTATCCCAAGATCCTTGTACCTGCAGCGACACGAACTGTGTTCTCTCAAGTCGACTTTCAACGGCCAAACTCGCCTATAGTCCTTAGGATGCGTGTAAGCTGGCGCGTTTACGCGATAAAAGGACTAGACTACTCGATCAACCGGGCGCTGATCCGACCGACAAATTTACCAAGCGAAATTGCGGTCGATCGATCATTTCGCTGAGAGAGAAGCGCGATAAGCTGCAGCAACTGCTACCAGCAGCGAGAACGCGTTAATTGCGGCAACGGCAGCACCATATCCGTCCATCTGCCTGCACCAAAGGACTTCTGGCAGGTACACTCCTCGTGCGCGCGGACATTATAAACATTGCCGGAGATTTTAATTAATTATTCGTCGATGCAGAGGACATCTCAATCGCGTACTTTCTCGCTTTGCAGCAATTTGCGAACCGCAAGCCTGTCTGTCTGCAACGCGTGTATATAATAAAGACACACGAAATTGATTGAATCAGCGGGAGAGTCATCCCGATCCATCTTTAATTACCGTGTGACGGCTCGCGGGCTCCTGGTTTAGTCGTCGTCACGTCGCTGCAGGTGTTTTGTAATATACTGCATCGCGAGGAGGTGCGAAAAACCGAGAAGCTCTGGAGCTGAGGAAACGCTTCGTAATTGGGAGCAGCTGCTGTTGCTGCTTTGCGCAAAAATGAATTAGCTACGTTTTTGTGACATCTCGTGTCGGCACGCCGGCGTTGCTTTTTTCCCCGCGATTCGACGCGGCTGCAGCGAAATTTTTGCCGTGACCATGCCAACAACGAGTTATAGACGCGGGCACATTTTTCAAAAACACACTGCGCCTCGGCAAAAAGACGCGGCGGCGCGATTATAAATCACGAGGTAAGCATAGGAGGGTTAGACTTTATAGTGATGCGTGTGTGTGTGTGTGTGTGTGTGTGTGCTGTCTGGCGTCATATCGTTAATGCGGGCTTCGCTCCTTCCTTCTCGTATATATACGTTCGCACCTGCAGATGGGCTCGTTAATTCGCGACGGAAGTTGACACGTCGCGCGCTGCACACGCAGGTAAACGAGTTGATCGCTCGTCGGGAATCCGGTAGGAGGACGATTTGACGAAGGTCCTGTCGCTCCTTATTTCGGACTCCTATATATACATATACATTCTTGTTGCCGTAATCTCGTTTCCGAGTATAGGAGCGTCGGTCGTCGGAAAATAAGACGACGTTCCGAACTGTCTTCTGGCCAACTCTTATTTCTCTCGCGACACTGCAGCAGAAGCTTTTTTTAACGATGAATTGGATCAGCTAAACGAGACTGAAATAAATTTATGTTGATTTTTATCGTCCGAAATTCGGGACTTTTATGACGTAAAATAACATCAGCTGAAAATTGAGATCCAACAGCGTGTGTGCTGACTCATGATTTATTAACAAATGCTCTCGCTTCGAGATTTCAAAATTCCGCTGCTTCTTCTCTCCTTCTCAAGAGAGCTGCTCTCGAAAATAGTCAGAAAGCGAGAGACGAGAGCAGGTGCGTAGCATCAGCAGCGGAGCTATGTAGCGCGAAGAAAAAAGTGCTCTCTATAGTACTCGTTTATCCTTTCCAGCGAAAATTGCACGATATTATAGGCTTGCAGAACAAACACACTTAGCATAAAAAAGCCTTTTTTCCCGTCATCGTCTACACACATCGAGGCCGCTCACTTTTTTTCGCGCAAAAGTACATAAATGAAGAAAGCTACTCTCGGCAACAAAAAAAAGACACAACCAATAACGATTCCGCGATAAAAAACGAGGGGAGAGAGCACTCGCTTAAAAGCCGAATGAAGCCGTCAAGCATATCGTCGGGGCGCGAGTGTGCGTTGCGCATACGAATTGATCTCATCATCGCATCGCACGCGTGTGGACAGATCGCCCCGTTTTTCTCGGTGCTGCGCAATTTCGGCCGTGCGTGCGCATGCAGCTTTTAAAAATCTGACCACCCTGACGCATGGCTTTCCTCTGACGCGCTTCCCATGCAAAGCAGCAGCAGCACAGCTCCAAAAAACCTGCTGTGGATATAGGTGTGCGCGCATAAAATTCCCCCCTCGGGGGCCTATATCCTCGGCCGTCAGCCGGCGCGCATCGCTCCTCGATTTTTATATTCTCCTTTGCCGCGCCACCGCCGTTTTTTTTTCCTTTCGTATATATATATATATATATATATATATATGTATAACGCTGCAGCATCAGCAGCAGCAGAGCCGCCTCTTGGCCGGGAGATGATTACACGTGTCTTTTTAACACAAAAGGCTCGAAAACCAACACCGTAATACGACGGCAGCCGCGCGCCCTGTAATCTATGCTTCCTCTCTGCTTCGTTCGTTTCGGGGTGGTTGGGGAAGGACACGAGGAGAAGCACGGGGGGGAATTCGTGATGAGACAAGCATTTTCGAAAATTGCGATAGCGACGACGACGACGACGACTACCGCGCGAGATTGCACCCGGAGGGAGTTATTATTTGTTTTTGCCCGTCGAACATCACGGTACTTAGCGTGTCAGTGATGTTGCAGAGCGCAAACACGGGAGCATCACCTGCAGCGTGCGCGCACGCGCCCTCGACGACGCGCGGCCTCGTCACGCCCAAAACTGCATTCGTATATAAGTGCGCGATGCTTTTTTGCTTTTATCGACTACGCGGTTAGCCCCCCCCCCCCTTCTTTCATCTCTCTGCAGCCCGATCTGGTTTAAATGTATTTTCGAGATCGAGATTTTACCTCGTCATACGCGTTTATTTTCTTGATTGCAAGAAGCCGAAGAGCCAGTCCGTTGGCTGCGCGGACAACAACCCTGTTTGTATATTAAAAATCTTTCGGCTCGTGTTGTTGCATTGAGAAGAGAGCTCTTAACGCTCTGTTAATGAATCGTAAATTCGGCTGTTTATAGTGCGCGAGCGATCCAGATCATTTAGCAGCGCGTAATTGCCTCGCGGAATATGCACGATATTTTTCGCCGATATTATATATACGTTGTATTTAAAGAAATATCAAGTTTTGCGCAGACTTATAAATAATGCCGAAACGAGTGAGAAACAATTTGAGGTGAAAAAGTCTCTCTCTCCCTTCGATGTAATCTTTCGGAAAAACAATAATCGTAAAGCAAAACTCCATATTTTTCCTTCATCTTTGGCAATTTGACTTTGTAATGCGCGCCGGACCGTCAGCGCGGCGGATTCACCATCTTTTGCACACTCGTCCGTGCAAATATCGGGGAGTTTACGATCGACTGGCCGCGATTACGCGCGCTCTTCGCCGAAGCGATTCGTTTTGCCGTAAACTCGCTCTCCTCCCGATATTCCGCGCCAATACTAATATCAGTCCAACTATACTCTTGCATTCGTCGAGCTACGAGCATATAAGCTGCGCTGCCGAATGAAAGGATGTGCGTATATAAGAGAGGCGAGAATCGAGCAAATTGCCTGGGAAGTCGGAGAGATATTTCTCGCGAGCGAGCGGTAAAACGCGGCGCCTCGTTCTCCGGCGCGCGTAATTGATATCACCTGCCATGTAAATATTGGGTATAAGCCGTCTCGCTTCTTCTCCTTCTTCTTCGTATACCTGAGAGAGCGAGCCGACGACCACCGAATACGTACTGTGTATCTGTGTGTATATTCGGTATATAGAGTAGACGAGGGGGACAATGAAGTAGGCCACCTGTACAAGTCTATTATAATTAGGGGATCATCGGGAGTTGATTTTTTTTCACAATTTTTAATTTCGCCGATTGTTTGTTTTTCGACCAGCCTGCTAATGGGGGGGATCAAATTGGGCTTGGGGACCTATATGATTTGGGACAATTTCTTCGATCGTCGTAACGAGTTCGGCTGAAAACGACCCACACCTATCGATCAGCGCTGTTTGTTTTTTCCCTCTATAGCGATGACACTTTAGAATTATCGCGTTTTTTCTTCTTTTTAATTAAAAAATCCTTTTTCGTTCGCCCGAAGCGGTCGGAAATTTTTAAGCAAACACAGCCGCTGCTCATTTGAATAAAAATTTACTTTATCTCGGCAAAAAGGATGAGACGCGCTTGCTTTATCGCACGAAAGCTTTGATCGGAGATGAAAAAAGGGACATGCATTAAGTTCAAACGACTTGTGTACTCAGTGTACACATAAGGGCAGCACTTAGTGTCAGCGCGAGGTGCGTCGGGAGTAAAAAATATCACCGAAATATTCACACAGATGGTGGAAGATGACGCGCCTCAGCTCTCCGGGCGTTCATTTTTATAATTCCCAATTTAAATGAAAACAAGAAAAAGTGCGAGATCTTCGCGCGGCGGCAGCAGCAGCAGCAGCAGGTGAGAGACTGAAGGCGCGATCAAGTGATGCGGATCAGCTCACTCTCTCTCACTCTCGACTCGTCGCCCGGCAAAGATCGCCGAAATAACAGGCGACGGCAGATAATTACGTGTTGGTTTTAGAAAAGGGCCCCGCGGCTCAATTCCACGCTCCGAGGGCAAAAACGGCCGAGGATTCCAGCAGCTTCTTGTTCATATTCCCAGACTTCGCGGCTGGTGTATGCGTGTGAGTGAGAGAGTAAGGCTGCCGTGGTACGTGACGGGAATTCAGCGGTGTATCGTCGTAATGAACCGATGAGAGCTGCTGCTGCGAAATCACGGAGTAGTGTGGTATAGTCGTGACGACGGTTTCGGAGATGATTGAAGGCCAGCAAGGGTGGCGATTTCGTCACTCTCCTCTTGACGGCGCTTATTCACTGACTATAGCCTAGCTCGTTAGCTGATTTTTATTTTCGACACAAAAAGAAAAGCAAATATAATTACTTAAGATTTATTCGATACTCTGTGCTATTTTCATAATAAAAAGAATAGTCCTATCGAAATGGCACCGCAAATTATGTATCACCAGTCTGAGAGGTGCGGACAATTTATTTGATTTGTGGCGCGCCCGGCACACGGTGAAAATAAAATAACGCATTAAACATATAGAGCGCGTTATTCTATCCCTCGCGAAACCTATATTTAAAACTCGGCCAATATAAATATAGAAAGAAGGATATAACATCAGGCAGAGAGAGAGGATCGCTAGCACCTGTGCGCGAAGAGGCATCTTCTGATGCGGCGGCGTTCACACCTCGCAATCAAGCGCGCGACGCGCTATCTCGATCTGGCGTCTCTCCTCTCAACACCTCCC
>UCQR01016107.1:31545-52359 GCA_900474235.1 Cecidostiba semifascia | reverse complement strand
ATACATAGGATGGGAAATCGAAAACAACACTAATGAATGTAAAAACATTTTTTCAAACATTTTCAAAATTTTCCAATTTATTAAACCATTCATTTTTTAAATTTTGTCCATTTTCGAACAAGAAGAGGAAAAGAACTTTTGATGCTGAAGGACTTTCCATACGTTAGCATGAATGTATTAAAAAATATGAATTGCATCTTGATAAAGCATTTGACTCGATTCCTGGTCATTTTTTACCGAATTGAATTTCTCGAGTCTTCGAATTTTCCGAATATCAATTTCACGAAATATTTGTTTGTACTACAATACAATATTGTGCGCTATAAGATGGATTAGTGAGAAGGATTCGTGAAAATGGCATATCGAAACTTTTTTAAACTAGCATATCTTATTGGGTCACGCTAAAAGACCACATTGAACTGGATAATAGCGGCACATCTATATTCGTCCATCATCACTCATCTTATTTATAGTTATAATATAATTATTCACAAGGTACTATTCTTACTACTTAAAAAACAAAACGATCGGGCGATTGCGCGAATCGGTATAACAGACCATTACGTAAGTCCATACAAAAGGAGGAGAAAGTTAAAACTTTTTGAATAACTCAGTTTAATTTTTACTATCCGATCACGAGAGTCAAATACGTTATTCGCATATTGCCGATCGGCAGTACGTTTCACAAAAAGTGCCCCGATCCTTTAAATGGAGTGAATTTATCATATGCCTTTATTATTGCAAGGTTCTAAATTGGGCTACATATAGTTTTTGTGTAATCCAGCAAAACTCTATTTACTCTCAATTCTGCTTGAATAAGAAATTCAGAAAAAGTATACGAAAGTGTCCCACTCTCCCCTACATACATATAATGACGCAATGCCAATTACGAAGTAAATAGTAATCTTGGGTCATGCTCGTGGAGTAACGATAAGTAAAATAATTAGACTCGGTTTTTCCACGTATAGCTTGTGACAAGATTTTGCCGCGCTAAGTATATACATATATGTATACATACATGTATACATTATACACAGAAAACCCAACGTAAAATCAACGTTGCGCTTGACGTACTGGCCCGTCGCCAAAAGCACGTGATCATCATCCACTGTAAATCTCATGTCATTGGTCGCCCCATTGACTCACGAGGTTTTTATTGGCGATACACGTATTATCATGCGATCTCGCGCGAAATATCACGCGCTTCCGAAAAATCATTCCAGAACAATCGGAGGCCAGTACATCAGTATACATATATATATTGTATATAAAAGCGGGAGTGGATAATCTGTAACCCACGTGCGTGTATATATACGTCGGAACACATCATCTGTTTGTCTTCGTTTCCGAATTCACACGAGTGTCTGCAGTGGTGAGCGTCGAGATTGTTCATCATGTACACGGATGTTTCATTTTTTTTTTTACGTTTCCTTCGAGTCTATAATACTTGTGTCTCTAAACATTAAATCGAAATAATTATTTAGATAGACATTTTTTGATATTCTGTCGTATGTGCAGTAAACATTTGTATTATAATAGGAAGCTTCGATCGGGATACACACTAATCGCTACGGCACCGCAATCTTTAAAACGACTCACCGCCGACAAAACGACTCCATTCCACACATCAGCGACCGCAATATATATTAAATATTAAAATTAGATTGAAAATTCAGGTGTTTGTTCTCGCACGTATATATTATATACTTATATCCGCGCGACGGAGAGAAATTGCATCGGTAAAATGAAAGTGCGGCGACTGTGTGTGTGTACGTATATAAACCGTTCATTTTCTCTTTTTGCGAATAACGCGCGACGCACTCGAGGTCTGTAAAAGTCTGACGACGTTTGCCTGCGTGTATTATATACACGTGTGTGTGTGTGTGTGTGTGTGTATAGACGCGCAAGTGTAGCCTGGAAGAAGGAGGGATATTATGAAACAGCTCTCTCGCGAGATGCGACGAGTTACGCGTATACTTAAGACTTTTTTTTGCTTTGTTGTTGGTGTCTTTTAAAAATATAGTTTTCCATGGAAATATCAAAAATTTTTCGAATTTATTTTACGTAGTTCAAAATACCTGGGTTTACGATACGTAACGATGTAAGCCAGTCAAAGGAAGCTTTTCGTTAAAACCACAACGTGTGTTCTGGAAAAAAGGTTTTAAAAATCTGTGTTTAAAAAAGTGTCTAGTTTTCAGTAAAAACTATCTATTTTTACAATATATACACCAGCCACTCGATAACTTTGCATTTTTTATCACTCGAAGCAAAGCAACGCGCATCGGGAGCTGCATCACGTGTGCCAATTCGTCGTCCCCGCGACAAATGACTCTCGGCCAACCGGTCGACGCTTCTCGATCCATCAAACGTGCCGGTTTCGCTTGACAATTCCTCATCGCTGCACTGATAAAAATATACTCGTTCGTTTAATTTCCGCGGAAGCCTGTAAAATTTTTCTCAAACTTTGTTTGCTTATATATTATGCGCCTATATAGAATCGCGCAATCATCGGAAGCCGAGCAAGTTCGACCCTCTGATGTGTCTCCCGTTTCATTAGATTCTTATATCCATTATACCACTGCGTGGAAAAAACTCGACGGTGCTTGAACTCCCACGTGGAAAATTAGTGTCCTGTCTGCAGTATTACTGACGCAAAGAAAAAAACTATACCGGTGGCAAACAATATGGGCGGCTCTTTTGCCATATAGAAAGCAATATGTCGTAGGCACTAAGCTTCGCTACACAGATGGAGGCTCTCTTTGTGAGATAGAGAGTTTGTTTGGGGATTAAGTCGTCAAAGCTCGTATGTGTGTTGTGATATATATATGGCAGGACAATAACGAGAGAAATCCAGCTTTGATATTTTCAAGGCTTGCGAAGTATAACCATTGTTGCGCTACCTTTTTTTTCGCGTGTAAACATACGACGTCGTGTGTTACATAAATATATATGTATCAGGTGTGTGAATTATAAAAATGTATAAGCCAACGATCGAAATCCCGTCACCAAATCGGCGAATCATTATGGTGGGGGACAAGTACTACACCTTCAATTTCACTCGAGTTTATACATATATACGATCGTATTCGTTTCCCTCTTTTGATATACCTAATACAAACACATAAAATTATATCTAAATATTTGTGCGTAATATATTTTTCATCCCATATTAAAAGTCCACATACTCAATCTTTCTCACATCCAACACACATGGACTCGATGTAATGAAGCAGCAGCGAGTGTACAGCGCGGATATTCCACTCTCACTTTTATCCGGCGCGGCTACTCTCACCTTGCATCGGGAGGCTGATGCAGCGCACGCATATTATACTGTACACAGCTGCAACCGTGGCACATACACAGAGAGAGAGAGAGAGAGAGAAGAAAGTGTTTCCGGGTGCGCCGGCTGCAGCGACCTCCATACTTGCATAATATACCCCCCCGATTTCCGACGACGAACGACTGTATACTGCAAGTGCCGATCGGGGAAAACATCGGCAACAGCAGTCCTGACTGTCGCGCGCGAGCCGCGAGACCGCATCGCTGCACCATATCGTGTTATTAGTCGCGGATTTTGGCTCGTTTGTAAACGTTGTGTTTTGGTGTATGTTGTCGCGCGCCGACGACGAGAGGTTTCTTCTCCGGAGGAGCTTTCATTGGCCGTGGAGGATATAAGAGGTAAGTTTTATCGTTTTTTTTTTTTTTAAGATATAAGATCAAAATTTATATTTTTGACAAGTGCGGTATTTCTTGCTGTTTCCGGACTAATTCTATATACTTTGCGACCTATATGTAACTTCCCTGTATAGAGCAGCGTTTGACTTTTACATAGCGGATACCGTTATATACTTTTCCTACTTCAATATAATATGTATATATAATATATTTATATAATCCGTCGCCGCGACGAGTCGATAGCGAATAAATTTCCGCGGACCCTGTTGCACTGCGCAAACATCTATATCCTATATATACCTCTGTATATACCAATATATTTTTGGAGTATTAAGTTTATGTATATAGATATACTCTAGCGGAAGGAAGTGCATCAGCCCCTAACACGTCACGCGACCCCTATCACTACCGCCATCTGATGGCTCCCGACGCAAACGTCGACTTTTTTTATAATCGGCAGCCGCCTGATGCGCGCTTTGAGACACGATCCCTCGACGGCTTCTATTGTCGCGGATTATCTTATTCGGACACACTTCTTAGACGCTTAGCTACATAGTGCTTCACAAAAGAGCTTTGATGCGCGATTTTAAACCGATTTTTCTTCTCTAATTGGAACGTGTATATATACTCGTAAAATTTGTCACATACGTGTCGAAAAACTCGAGAGAGAGAGAGAGAGAGAGAGAGAGAGAGAGAGAGAGAGAGATATGGTACGATGGTATTATATTATATACTAGTGTCTGACGTCATATAACTGGACTGACGTTGGATGATGTGCAACAGTTCGCGTGAATCGTACGTATACACTGATTCAAGCGTGTAAACGATTGAGGGATATATTTGGCTCCAGACGATGTGCTCTGATTTTTCGACTTTTATATATACCGACGTGAGCGAGGCATTTCCGGATTTCACCGTTTGCGTATACATTTATAGAGCCAACTCGTCCGTTCGAGAAAACGTTTTTCCTTCGAGATATCATCATGACTCGAATGTATAGCTCGGCATTCGTCGAGTTGTATTATGCGCGTATAAGCCTAATTTAGATACCGTCTCCTCTATAAAATGACGCTTGTTTGACAACAAACAACAAATTTGTCTTCTACTTCGAAAAAAGAAAAAAAAAATTTCTTTTTAAATCCACTCCCTAAAAATCGAGCTCCCTTCTCCCACGACATGTACATTGTATATACACCTTGCGTACTCCCCTACCCACTCGAAGAATTACCCAAGCCACCACATTTATATACATATACATACACACTACCTCGACACTATACCGCTCAAACGGACTGTACAGTCGGCGCTGCCCGCGAAGACACAGGCCGTCGTGGGGGTGTGCTATCGATTTATCTGTAATTGTGAACGAGGTCGAGCGTGTAGTGTCCGAGCGACGACGCGTGGCGCGGTCGCCGTTTTTTTTTTTCCTCCTTTCTTCTTTACTTACCCTTTGCTTATTTCTACATAATATACACACGCGCGCGCATTTATTTCGTTTCGGTCACTGTGCCAGTGTCGTATATACCACCTCCTCCTCGTCATCGCCGTTGTCGTTGTTTTATTCCCGAGGATTTCGAGGTGAGTAATAAGTATATACAAAGTGATAGTGTCGCAGTTGAAATCGGCGCAAGGTGGTGCGGTTACCATTTTGTCGCTGCTGTATATAGGCTCTCTACAAAATCGTTAGATATACAAGTGTACGTATACATACGCGGAAGAGGATTTTTCGCCAGTTGCATAGGTTATAATATATTCTTAACGAGCGTATTGGCGCGATTGCTATGCTGATTTGCTGCAACGATTGCTATATACATTCGGCTCTGCACATGTTATATGTAGAGTATTTCCTCCTCCTGTTTTGCGTTACTTGGTAATATTCCAATTGTAATGAAACAATCGCTTGACTCGCATATCACGTTTCGAACCGATATACCGATCGTCATTTGAACGCACGTCGATTTTCAGTTTTTTTTTTTTTTTTTCAATTCGCCGAAACAATAAAACGCAAACTTAACAATATTAGAGAGAAAATGTAGCTCAAGGTACAGTCGCGTAAAACAATCGTAAAGCAATATCGCGAAAAAAAAAAACGCAACAAAAAAAAAAATAGAAACTACGCATTGAATAGCGTCATCGTCTCCGCACTCGTCAAAGTCTCCAATACATAAAATAGCCTCTTATATTCTCTCCTCAGAAACATCCTAATACCAGATAGAAGAAGTAACTAATAAGAGCCATGGGCACGACAAACGCTCAGAGCTGCGAGACGATGGCAGAGAAACGAAGCGCGAGTCAACGTCGAGCCGAGGAGAAGGCCAAGGTCGAGGCTGCCGAGGCCGAGCAAAAGAACGATAATAACAACGGTACCGAGTCGGTATCCTCGGTACTGGGTGGCGGAGGACCAGGTAGCAGTTGCTCGGCTGTCGAGGCATTTTACGCCGAGGCCATCATCCTAGTGACCGGAGCTACTGGTTTTCTTGGAAAGGCACTTCTGGAGAAGCTTCTGAGAAGCTGCTCAAGGCTGAGCACGATTTTCGTACTCATCAGGCCGAAGAGAGGTCGCACTATGGAGCAGAGGTTCACCGAGCTTATCGAGAATCCGGTGAGTCTTTAATTTTATGGGTGTATTATGTAAATCGATTTTGTTGTCTCGAGTGTAATTCATGTATAATAACCGCGCGAGTGTACTTTGTCTCTCGAAAGAGGGAGTAGGTCAATAAACTTAATGGCTGATCGATGTACAAGTTATGTGCGTGAATTTGTGTTTCTTTTTGTAATCGTTTTTGGAATCGAGAGTATTTTTAATGAGACACAATGTAGAAAGTATGCCTTGCAAGAATTAAATGAATTCTATCACTTTCTCTTGATTTCTCTCGAATCGCGCGCTTGATTGCTCTCGTATTACATGCCTCCGCTTGCCGCGTTTTCATGAAGCACGCAATTGTCAATGTATAAATCCATATTACACGTTCAATCAGTCGAGAGAAGCCTCAAAAGCGGCGTTTAATTTCAACAGGTGTGTGTGTCTGACTAGACCCAGTCGTTCTCTACTTTGAAATTCAAACGATTTGTCTATACTATAATACGTATATCATCACTCAACCTGGATAGCTTTTTTTTTCTTAAAAAAGATCAATTAAAAAAATTGATTATTTTTTTTCTAATTTTAAATGCTTGAAAAAAGAATACTAATTTTTACCATAAAAAATTCAGGTGTTCGACAGACTCCGCTGGGAATGTCCGAGCGCTCTGTCAAAGCTCTTCCCGATCAAGGGCGACGTCGGTATGCCGGAGCTCGGTTTGAGCTTAGAGGACCGTACGATGTTGATGCAACGCGTCAACATCGTGTTCCACAGCGCCGCGACTGTGCGGTTCGACGAGCCCATCAAGACGGCCGTGAATTTGAATACTCGCGGCACAGACCGCATCATCGACCTCTGCAAGGGCATGGCCAATCTCGCCTGTCTCATCCACGTCAGCACGGCCTACAGTAATGCCGATCTTCGCGACATACAGGAAATGGTTTACAGGTCAGTCAACTCGGATCATGTGTTGTATACTTATATATTTTGTGGTTTTGTTTCTTAGGAATTCGTATATTATCGAGGAGAGATACGGTGGCATTAAAGTCGTTTGGCTTTTTTTTTTTTTAAGTTAACGATGGAAAAAAATAAACTAATTGCTCATTTGCGAGTCATACGTAATAACTCGGCGATGCTCGTACACGCCTGCTCATGAAAGATTCGATTTCATAGCCGTGCAATCCGAGGAACCCCGATAAATCCCCGCCCACACGCGCATCTCTCGTGAATAATGCGAGTATATTTATGGATATCCGCAAAAATAAGACATTAGCCGTGACTTCTTTTCCTGATACTACACTTCCTAATCTGCCAATTTACATTCTCGATCGCGGCTTCTCTCTCTCTTTCTCTGGCTATTCGACCCGCGCGCGCGGTGTGCATTCGATTATGCTAATAGCTACTCCGTAATCGTATAATACGTATAGGTAATATTCCTGACGCATTTTACGATCACCTCTCTCTCTCTCTCTCTCTCTCTCTATAACATCCCCTGAATATAATTGCAGCACGAAGGTCAAGCCTCAGACGCTGATGGACATGTGCGAGAATCTCGACGACGAGACAATGGCGATATTGGAGAAGAAACTCATGGGCAAGCATCCGAACACTTATACCCTGACGAAGGGTCTAGCCGAACAAGTGGTACTGACCAAAGGGGTGGGACTACCAGCTGTAGCGATAGTCAGGCCGAGTATCGTGTGCGCTGCGTTCCAGGAGCCGTTTCCCGGATGGGTCGACAATGTCTGCGGTATTACTGGTCGGTTGAATGATTTATGAATATTTATATTTGAATTCTCGCCGCGGTTTATTGGATTTTTCGGATTGCTTCGAGATATTGTATAGTCGTCGCTTTCTTGTATTGCACATACCTTATATAGCACATGTAACAAAAAGTATATGCGATAAAACTGCTGATATGTAATTGAATATTTTCCGAATCTCAAAATAAATAAAGTCTATACTTTCATCTCGCAACATCGGGCGCATCAGCTTTGAAAGCTATAGAATGATATGTAAATCTCTTGCGCGTAAAGCTACTCTACTCTACTTTCACATTTAAAAAAAAAAAAAATAAAATAACAACGCCATTGAAATTCTGCACCTCTCGAAGGCATTCTCATGGAAATCGGTCGAGGCACAATGCGCAGTATAGTCTGTCAGCCACAGTGCATCGTCGACATCGTGCCAGTCGACTACGTGGTCGACACCCTGATTTGCACCGCCTGGCACATAACGACCAGTCGACCCCAGCGTTTCACCAATAGCGACACCTGCGCCTTGCGCGTCTACAATTGTACCAGTGGCGGCTTCAATCCCGTCAAGTACGTGTTATCTTTTCCTCCAAAAATATTCGTTATCGATATTTTTTTCTCTATAACGATGCTTTATCATTGGCGACGGTAGATGGGGAGAGATCGGGGACATGACGCGCAAATACGCCATCGAGTCGCCAACGAAATACGTCATGTGGTATCCCCACGTCACCTATAGGTCGAACAAGTTCTTTCACAAGATCGCCGTGGCAATTTTACACTTCTTGCCCGCTTTCGTCATCGACATTATTCTACGCTGTCGTGGAAGCAAACCTCAGTAAGTGACGATAACTAAAAATAATAATTATAATACGCAATAATATGAATAAGAAGTTGTTTCCTGGTATACTGCAAACATTGTAATAAAATTAGTTTTCAACATTCAAGTTTTAAATATTATATTGTAGAATGATAAAAATGACGAAGCGCACAATGCGCGCAGCCAAGTCCGGCGAGTTCTTCGCCGTGAACGAATGGTACTTCCACGCGGAGAACATGAAGGAGCTGGTCAAGTGCATTAAGAACTCGGTGGTAGACGGCAGCACACCCCGATACAACGTCGACATTACAAATCTCGACTGGGAGACCTACGTGCGCCAGTACGTCTTGGGCATCCGCAAATACGTCCTCAAAGACAGCCCCGACACCCTCGGCAAAGCCAGAAGCAAACTCTACAAGTGAGCTCATGTTTTTTCTTTCTAATTAGATCTTTGTTCATAGCTATAGATTTTATCAATTTTCATTTATTGAATATTTTGTAGATATAGCCTGTGTTTTGCTAAGATTTCAATTTGATTTGAGCACACTTTATACGTGTATGTTATTTTTTTCCATTATCTACTATCGCATCTTTACTGGGTATATAAACTACAATATAATAGAGTACAGGCTATTTCAACTTTCGCACGTAAAGCAAATTTTATTATCATTTTCATTATGCCCATCAAGATCCGTCCGCGATAATATAGTAATCATATAGTATCAGTTCCATCGGCGTAATTACATTTGCATTTTTAACACTGCGCACGAGGGTAAATAATTGATAAACTGCAGATTTGTCGAAACGAGGAAAATTCATCAAAATTTCATTCCCACGACAGGCTCTACTGGATTCGTCGGATCACCCAACTCTTCAGCCTGTACGTGCTGGTGAAAATAGTGACGCGAGCAAGTGCCCGGTGACGGATAGCCATGCTCCTGCGAATAATCGAGCGTCTGCTGAGACCCTGGCGACGGCTGAGCAAATTTTATCCGGCAATTATGTTAATTCACTGAGGGAAAGAGAGACGTCCGATTCTTTATTCCGACATACACGTACACACAACTAATATATACTCGTCGGTCTAGTATGTATAGGCGAGTAGAAAAAATCTATAATGTATCATTGAATTCTCTGCAGTATTCCGAGCTAATTATAATATACAGTATTCCCGTGAATTGCGACAAAAGAACGATTATATCCTTGTAAATAGAACATTTATGTTTTTGTTATCTCGTCGATTACGCTGCTGTCTCTTCTTTTTTTTTTTTTGTTTGCGTTTTACTCAAAATGAACTTTGTGTTAAGTATACGATATGTTATTGCTTACTCTTTAATACGGGAAAACATATCAATTTTCCAGTTAGCCCATAAGCCGTGTATACGTGTGAAACTATTTCGTGCGAAATCCGCATGCAAGAGTCGACATTTTCTACACTAACTTTTATCTCCTTTTGCACTGTACAAGTCTAACGATGTTACATGAATATTTAGAGATACAACTATTTTGAATATTAACGAATGAATATTAAAAACAGAAGAAAGTAAATGTTGATTTCGCACGAAACTTTAGCGAATGTACGTTTCATTCAAGATAAATCACGACTTAAGCAAGTGAATGTTCAAAAGTATAGAAAGTTACGATATGTTATATATATATATATATGACTGATTTTGGAGGGGAAATTGAAAGGGACCATATAGATCTGAAAATTAGTTCGTTAGGCACCGATAAACACACGTGCCGTCGTTATATATATATATTTAATTAATATAATATAATATAACAGAGCAATATTTTTTACATGTGTAGCATATTCTCGCGAGATTTATACATATATAGATATATATAAACTCTACGTACATATTATATTGTGGAAAAGGGAAAACTGTCAATTGCAATAATAACGAATAATTCTTACACTTATATGCAAAAACAAAGAAATTACAAAAACAAACAAAATACGTGTATATCCATATATCCTCATTGTAAGCACACAAAAAAGATGGTTCAACAAATAGATATACAAACTATATATTTTTAATATTTATCGTGTAATCGCGCGTTAACAAAGGTTCAATACGTAAGCGTATATGTTTAAAATGAAATCTCTTGTTATCCTAATAAATCTAATTTTAATGAGTACAAAAACTCTATTATTCTCGTTCGAATAATTCCCGTCATCATCACTCTTCGTATCTCTATAAAAACTAGTCAACGCGCGCTAATAGATTCGTTACCACGAAAATAACGGAACAACAGGTAATTTTGGACTAACACACCGCAGCATCACATCAGCTCTTGTGTCTCTTTCGTCTCCTTCCCAGCCTTATCCGCACTAGATTCCGACACCTACAAAAATAATCCAGTCATCATCGTCGTCGTCGTCGCTTTTTAAAAATCAGGTATATCACGTGCGCGTAATCCCATAATCACGTCGACTTTCGAAATTGGCATCGCACACAACTCACCTTGACTCGGAGAAGCTGCTGCTGCGTCAGCTGTTGCTGTGGCCGACTGAGATACTTGCGAAGAAACGGCGCGACGAGAGCCGGATCAAGCTTGTCTATATTTTCGGAGGAGATGATGCTGACGACGAGGCCGATGCTCATCGTGACCAAGGTACCCGCGACCGTGTACCACAAGTAGCTGAGCCGGTAGACTGCCCATGGCTCGCTGACGATGAAAAATCGAGAAAATATATAATGTCGTTAATCATTCAGTAGGCTGACCTTCGCGAGACAGCGCCGGCCAATAAATACTAATAAGGGAAGAATCGAGGAGATCGAGATGATGGAAATTGAATGAATGACTTTGTGTTAACATTTCATGACATCGCGCATTGTGTGTTATATGTCGGTCATTAATCGTTTCTGGAGTGCTTATTATTATTTATATATAGGAAAGAGGGGAGTCAACTACTACTGCTGGCTGGGTTCGTCGAACTGCGCCACGTTTTCTACGACGCAGTCCAAGAGTTAAGAAAATACTGTGTACCATGAGAAGATTAAAATCATGACTATTAACAAGACTCACCCTTCTTCGGGATCGTTCAGAAGAGTCTCAGGTGGTAGCATCAGCAGTAGATTCTCCGCATGTTGGAAGCTGTAAGTGCAGCCCTCGGTACTCACCGGCTTCTCATCGAACCTAACACACAAATTAGTTTTATAGTCATCTTGCTTCAACAAAACAGTCCATCGTACGCGAGAAAAATTCTCGATTAACATACCTAATCTTTCCATTGGCTATGGCAGCTTCAGCTGACAGACTGATCCATCCCATGAATGCGAGGCCAGAAAGCCCTCCGATAAGCGCACCCTGCGATTATTCATAAATCTAAATATAGAGCTTCTAACTTCAGAGAATTCCGAGCATAACGACGAACTACCGAATTATTTATAGAAATTTTCGACTATATTTAGCTTTGACTACGTAATTTTTTTAATTCTGTCTTGTTCGACATACACAACACAAGTAGTCGACTCTGTTTTGTTTGTGATACACAGAATCTCTTGCGTAGTTCTTCACTATAATACTATAATCTATCAACAACTTGTAACGTGCGCGTGTATCACATTATCAGTACTTTGTCAACACATCGACTATAACTATTCTCTTAACAGATCATAGCGATT
Organism: Cecidostiba semifascia; assembly: GCA_900474235.1. Taxonomy (NCBI): domain Eukaryota; kingdom Metazoa; phylum Arthropoda; class Insecta; order Hymenoptera; family Pteromalidae; genus Cecidostiba; species Cecidostiba semifascia. The sequence goes on along the minus strand of UCQR01016107.1, from coordinate 39,893 downwards.
ACGTTAAGAGGGTGATGATCATCGTGACTCACTAACCTGCTGAGTCAGTATATATTGGAAGCGAATAACTCAAGGATCATTTCTATACAGAAGAGAAAGATGCATATAAAATACGTACGTTGGCGTTGATCCAAGGCACCAGTACGCCCATACTGAAGATGCCGAGCGAAGGCCCACTGGTGATCGCGCTCAGACTCATCGACAGCTGCAACGTTTGTACAAATTTCTTTTTTAATACACGAGCGAGAATACGAAAAAAAAAATAGGACATGTGTATACCTGTAGTACGTGGGAACCGGTCTTCTCGACGACGAAGACAAGGCCGGCACAGATGATACCCAGAATGAGGACAGTGAGCTTCATTAGAATGTCGGTGGTTTTAGGGGTGAAGGCTGTCTTACGGAAAGGCTTGATGAAGTCCTCGAGCACCACTGCAGCCATCGAATTCAGACCCGTTGACAGAGAGCTGTGCGAATAGAATAATTATTGTAAGTAATCGCTGTGTCCTACCAAAATGCCGAGTATATCATCATGTTTTTTTTCTCATAAATAACAACGCGTGTATAATATGTATATGAGTCATTATGCTTTCTCCAAAGCTTGATTCTTAAAAAGCCTCGAACGCGAATTTTGAAGAACTTGAAACGCAAATTGAATTTCAAATCACCTCTGAAAGCTAAAAAAAATCACTCTCGCGATGATATCATACCTGAGCGCAGCGCTGAAAACACCTGCGACGAAGAGTCCTGGCAGTCCTGGCAGTTCACCGAGGATGTTCATCATCAGCAGTGGCAGAAGCTGGTCCTTGGCTCTCGCGAGCTTTAATAACACAAGAAAACACAGCAACTCAGGCTTTATCTCGTGGAAAATCCTCACTGTGTTAAATAAAACGTTACGTATACTATAACAATGTTACCTTAGTGGTAAGAGGGTCGCACTCGTGGTACCAGGCATATACGAGCATACCCGCGTATCCACAGATACCGATGAGCATAAGGACGCCAACTATGAAGGACCACAGCGCTCTGAAAATGATCGGAACGATGCAGTCTACGTAAATGAAAAAATAAGCGAAAGATGCGTATATTTTTTTTTTACCTTCTAGCATGGGCAACGGTGGGCAGTGAGAGGTAGCGCTGTATCATGTTCTGGTTGATGGCAGATATTTGCAGCCAATGCACGCAACCGCCGATCACCAGTGACCAAATTGTATGGCGCGTCAGGGGACTCCAGTCGGCACTGATCCAAACAGAAAGCAAAACGAGCATTTTTATCATCGTCGCTCATTGCTATATGTACATTTTGAATTGAAAATTATATTCGACTCACGTGGGAATTTCGATTCGACCGGAGTCGAAATTGCGACGGATAACGACGGAGAGACCGCCGAGATCCGATGTGCCTTTTATTACGATCAGAAGCATCGCCCCGAACATTATGAAGGTCTGAACGAAATCGGTCCATACCACTGCGCGCAGTCCACCCTGTTATAAAGAGTTCATATATGTATTGTACGTTGGTGAATGTGGCAAAGATTTTTTGAGGCTTTGGTTGCTTGTTCAATGAATTTTTAATTTAACAAAATTTGTTTTTGTTTTTGAAAAAAAATTATTGAAAGTTATTTAAAAATTGTGTTTTTGTTGACCATTAGTTATACGCACTACCCTCGATGAACAAAATTTATTATACTTACTTTAAGCGTGACAGTATAACCGTGTATGCATGTTTACCATAATTATCAGAGTATTTTTAGAACAGCCTATATCAATTACATAAGTATCATGTGTATACATATTATATAATACCCTTTACTTACCACACAAGTGTAGAAGATGCAGACGACGCAGACGAACGGCGTCACTACATGGATGTTCACTCCGGTAACTGTATAAGAGATCAGAGAGAAAGACGTGACTCGACGACTCAACGAGTGATGATTCGAATATAAGAATATAAGAAGAAAATACAATTGTACAACTGGTTCTCGCTGGCTCTTCGTAAATTGACTTATAGCCAGACGACGTGCATTTGTCGAATTTCGGGAGGACGATTAATATTCTGTACAATAGTGATCTAGGTACGGGGAATCCGAAGGCGTCTGACTGTTCCGTGTACCTTATCTACTGACTTTCGATACCTGCTATAATTACTTTTCAGGCTTTGAGTGTACAGCTGATGTGTCGGATTTGTTTGTTTTTTTTTTCAAAATATAAAAAAAAAATTCTTTTGTATATATTTTTAGCTTTACTAGAATTTAGTATTATTTCTTCATATAATAAGCCGTAGTGTGCGTGAAATTATCCACGTCAAGCAAGTACACCAAGCATCAAATTTTAACCAAGATTTTGTAAATTAAAACTCCCATCGCGCACAAGTCAAGCATCGCATATACCTGATAATAAGTATATATCCAGACGAATAATAGTATGTATCGAGTGCATTGTCGTGATGTTTTCGAAAGCTAATGAGGATAATGGTCCGGCAACAACGAAAGAATAGAACCAGTGCGTGAATCACTGCCGACGAACAAATAGCCCGTAGATATGCATATACATACCTTGATTGAAGGCGAGCGCCGGGACGTAGATGACGATTGGCAACCAGGTTATCTGGAAGGCACAGTTTCACGGTCAGCTCTTATCTCTATTATTTACACATCAGTATCAATGCTGATAATGCCACGTTGATTAAATTTCAAAAAAAAAACTTGATCAGTCTGTCGCCTCTGATTTTTAATCTTTTCGTAATATTGTTATGTCTGTGCGATTCGAACATCGGAATCGCACATAGCAACTACCCCCTTGACAGATCAACAAAGTCGCGAATATTATTGTTTTTGTTAATAGTCTTCCAAGGATTTATAAAAAACAATAACATTCACGACTTCGTTGATCTCGTTGTCAAGGATGCGCGATTCCGATATTCGAATCGTACGGACATAACAGTATGACGTGAATTGATTGTGTACACTTTTTATTCGATATAGTATATTATATGTATAATCGAAAAGATCGAATTTAAAAAATAAATGTCTTTCTTTTCAAACTATCAATGATTTTGAGATTCGCATGTGTACATATCTATTTAAAAAGAACTTCAAATTACAATTCCAATGGCGAAGAGAATAGATCCGAGAATCCGAATCTTCTTATCGAACCTCCTCTCCAGGTACTCGTACGTGCTCGTCAGCTTGAGATCATGAAAGACCGGCAGGTAGACGTTCGACATGATAAAGCCAACCATGACAACCCCAAAGCCAATGCACAGATAGCTCGTCCCGTGAACGTAGACCTCCGTAGGTGTTCCCAGTAGGGAAATCCCCGAAATGAAACTCGCTATGAGACTCATGCTGACGGGGAAAGTCTTCATGTTCCTGCCTCCAACCAAATACTCGTCTTCTCCGTGAGATTTTTTAACGAAGCCGAAGTAGATGCCGATACAGCCACATGCCAACAGCATCGACACGAAGATCGAGTAGTCCGGCCAACCGAAGTTTTGCAAGGAGGAAATTACGTCCTGGACGTTGGGCATGTCGGCACCGCCGACTCCTGGGGACGAGGGTGACAGAGCTGGGGAGGACTCGTCGTTCGGGGCCGCGCCGACGGAAGAGGGGATGTTCGACGAGGCCATCTTCTTGCAGAGATATATTCTCGGGGCTTGAGTTTAGAGCTGCTGCTGCTGCTGCTGCTCCTACTGCTGAGGGTGATATAGTTTGGATGGGCTGTTTGCGATTAAGAGATTGTGTGAAGAGAGATTGGTCTAAATTATTATATACTTGAATGTGTGGTATTCAACATTTTACAAGAATTATTGACGTGTTAAGTAAATAAATTTGATTGAACGAATCTTCTGACATTATTATATATTATAATTAAAAATTAGCTTTATTAATCGAATTAATTTTGAAATAGAAAAAATGCATTGATCCAGCAGGTTGTAACTTGTGCTATAAATATAAAGTTCCTCAATTGGAAGAACTACTTTTGTGATGCAATTTCTGTACTTTTTACAGGATCGAGTACAGTAAAATAAAACTGATTGGGCTTCAAAGACTGACGTAATAATCTAATGGATGTAGCGCCTGCAGTGACCATAATTTCTTTAATCAAATTATTTCATACAAAACGATTAAAAAAAAGCCGTTAACGATTTTTTTTTGTATTTGACACACATACGTTTTGTTCTGCTGCGGTGTGGGTAAGAATTTTTAAGATGTTTTCCAAAACGAAATTATCTTTAATTTGATCGGTAAATAATTGAAAAATAATATATTACGCAATAATATTGTTTGTATTCATTGTTTCTAAAATCTATGCAAAATCAATGCGCATGTAGTAATAATAGTATATTGGAAAGATTAGAGTCAATAATTACTATTTTAATTTTCTTTACTCTATAATATGTACTAGCTATGGTGACGCCAAATCAGTATATTTGTCTTTTTTTTTTATTAAAGGCGTAATGGCTGCACCTTCTATTTACCTTTTTTCGTATTGTATTTATTTTTTTAAATCATTGATTCTTTCATTTTGCGCGTACTCGTAAGCATATCAATTTATAAATTTACTATCCTTATATCCTACAATAAAAAGATATCTTCTAGGCTCCAATTTATTTAACGTATACAATTTCAATTTGTAATACATCCTAGTCACGTCATTCAATCAAAAATGAGTTTACCGTCAAACGCTCGCTGAACGTAATTCGTTATTCTCTTAACAAGTGAAACAATTACGTTGAAATACTTCAGAAAATATTTGTGAACCCTGTACTTGAGCAAAAGTAATTTTAATTTATAGGAATATAATATTTCGGTCTTATAAAAAATCCACGACTCAACCCTCTTCAACACCAATACAAAATTCAATATAAACAAACGAACCAAATCAAAAATTACCAACAAAATGAAAAACTCCCAGCTGCACCACCTGGCAGTCACTCCTATTTTCCAACCGGGAAAACAACTAATAGACCGCCGCACACCTTCGTGCACCACCGATGCACACGACGATGAACCCCGCGATAGCGCAGGAGGTGCGCACTAGGCTGTATCTCAGCATACACTGTGGTGTCGCGTGCGAGTCGACAGCGATTTTCTTGTTAAAAGCGACAATGGGCACATAAGTGTAGCCCCAAAGAGGCGATCGCCTGGCCGCTTGGCACGGCCAAGTGGATAATACGGCCTAAATTCGTGCAGCCGCGCGTGTTAGTGTTGCCGGCTTTTTCTTTTCATTCTCTTTTTGCTCTATTGGGACACGTGCATCGCTCTGTTTTCCTTTCCTCGTGACTCTTGTCTTATTTTGCTTTGCTGATCAGAGAACTGGGATCTATATTTAGTCAAGTAGTGCTGAGAGAAATGGAGAAAGGATGATAAGGACTCGAGAGCAGCCGAGAGGTCAGACTGGATAGTGCTCGATTGGATTGGAACGATTTCTGCGGCTATCATCTAAATTGTGCTTCTCGAATGACCCTTTAGCACCACAACTCTCTGCACAAGATGATACGTCATATATGCGAAAGGACGACGTACGCTTGCGTAACTGAGAACACACGCTCTGTTTTGGTTCATACCTTTAATTTATTTATATCAAATGTAGAATAGATTAGAATTAAACATAGTGCGTGTACTCATCGACATTCCGTTACAATCGTACGTTACATACAAGCAAAAACAAAACTATCCCTCGTAGAACTTGGGCAGCTGGTTTCCCAGAATCACTTTGCGCTCAATGCCTTTGTCGGTGATTACTCCTAATCGAATGACGCCACCGCTGCTTCCGTCACGGGACATGGCGAGGGCCAGGGCTGCAAAATAAATATTTTGTACACACGGAATTTCCAGGCGGCATTAAATTGATTGTAATAGTAGATGACGAAGCCTTACTGTTGGTCACGAGCTCAACGGTTTGATCCTTGGTCATGCCCTTCTTGTAGTTGGCGTCGACGTAACCATAGACATAGCTGGAGCCTGAACCACCAATAGAGATGGGCTGGCGGATGCACATGCCTCCTAAAGGCACGCTATAAACCTGACCGCCCTTGACCGAGTCCCAGCCAGCTACGAGGATTCCGGCCATGAGAGAGTCGCGGTAGTTGTAGCAAAGCTCCCTGAAGACGTTCGCTGCTGTCTCGACACGCGGCTCCATTCCCAGCTCCATTCTAACAATAGAGAGTTGTTTTTTGGTAGTGTGGAATAAATTATTTTTTGTAAGTGATGGCGCGACTTACCTATGGAATTCCAAGTTACAGTGTACAATGTCTGAGATAGCCTGAGTATCCGCTGATGATCCTGATCGACAGCAGTAGATGTAGTCGGTCACTTTTGTTAGTTTGTCAGCCACACGGTTGGCTACGTAAGCTCTGTAATATGAAGTTGATGATATTTAAAAAAGTCAGTATTTTGAAAATTGAATTATTGGAATCTAATGTACATACCCTGTAGTGGAGCGTGAATCAGCTCCGATAACAACACCACCTTCGAATTCACAAGCCATGATCGAAGTCTATTAGAAAAAGATTATTTTGCATAAATAATTAAGTATATCACAAATCAAAAATGTTCTTATCCCACGAGTCTCTAATTTACTATACTAAATTGTAAAACAATTTGAAATAGTTTAAAGTTTGCACTGTCATCCTAACCTACAAAGTTGATAATTGTTAAAGATACAGAAAACTTACTCCAGTACTGTGCTCCGCATGTGCCCAGTCTGGGACCAAGGAATCCGACATCAGATTTGCACTTGCCATCATTGGACCGGCTACGTTTGCCATTGTTTATCGACTATTTCAACAATTAACGATAGTTTATACTGTAAAATCACGTCGGCAAATCTATCCTATGTTGACGGCGGCTCTTTAAAAAATAAGTTGCTCAGACTGGTGGCGCTACCTGGATTCATAATTTGCGAGAAAAGAAGTCTCAGCGCTTTTTTTAAATTAGAAAATTGAGCGAAGCAAAAGCAAAAATTTAATAAATTATTAAGGGTTAATTATCTAAAAATGACAATAAATTATTCAAAACTTTGGTTTTATTTAATCGTCTTGTAAATATAACTTTCTACAAACTTCTGTGATTGGAATATCAGAAACTGGTAGTATACCACCATGAATACGTTTTTTCTGTTTCAAACAGTATTCATCCGTAATTGTTCTGGTATCATCAATATCTGGAGTAAGAGTCATATTTATAGCTGGATAAATGGCAAAAGCAAACACTGCAATTGCTGTCAATATCCAAATTGGAAGAGCTACTGCCCAATACTTCGATGGCCAGTAAGTGAGTCCAAGTTTTTCATGTAAAAATTCATCTGGTATAAAAGCCCATATAAGATATAAAAACAGTAACATGTTAGATCCTATGTACATGGCATATCCATAGACTGATCTAGGACCATATGGCGCTGGAGTACGTTCTGACATTTTGGTTGATTATTAAAAATAAAAATATATATTTAAGCACAATATATCTCCTTTTTTACATTAATGTCAGTAGTGATCATATTTAGACTCTGGTGGACCAAATTCTTTCATAGTTTCAGTAACAAGCAACAAAGCTTCAAAAAAGGATGTTAGTCCTACTCTTATCTTACGTGCCTCTGACCCAGCAAAGTTCCTGTAATAAAAATTTGAAATTATAAAATCAAGAAATTAACATCAATCCACAAATAATAATAAAGTTTATAATAGCAACGTACACTTTTAAGGTGTTTGATTCTAATGTCAGTGTTTTCTTTACACCACTTCTTGAAGGTTCTGCATCTACCCTCAGTGTTTGATAAGCAACATCAGCCTCTCTTTCACTAGGGAATGGTATGGATAAATCACTAATAATTAAATTAAGGACATTATTTTTATTCCTACAGTAAATATGAATATTGCTATGGTTTTTATAAATAAAAATGTGAAAGGATACACAGTAAGGTCGCTCATGATACTGTTATTAAACGTTCTTCAACTATATGTTATGAAACAAATAGTTCTCATTTTATTTTCTAGGTAGTAATGATATATTTACTAAAAAAAAATATTAGTTTGACATTCGATTACTTCGTTTCTCAACTCTAAATTCTAAACACACACAACACACACGATTTTTAAGGTTATGTATACAAACATGCAATTGTATATACATATACGCATGCGTATCGCGTATCAAAAATTGGCCAACCTCACCTGAACCCGACACTAATATATATATATATAGATATAAGGTATACTTGTAGTTTTCAGAGATGAGTTCAACTCATCTATAGTTGTAAGTATCGAATAAAAACAGAGGAAATGAATCCTCCTACTTATATTTAAGTGTATGTATGTTCGGGTGTACCTATAATAAGTTATAAGCG